>BGPR01020104.1:0-28288 GCA_013235015.1 Araneus ventricosus
GTAGAGTATAAATGGAAGAAACGGATATACAAAGAAATTGATGAAGGTATTTTGCATCGATTTTCATGTCTTCAGGAAGAATTTTGATATTAGTTGTATATTCTTTCTGATTCTTTTCGTTTCTTTTCTGATTTGTCCTAGACTAGTTGTTACTAGAAAAAAGTTTTGCAGCAAAATTTGGGTCATACAATAATTTAATAATAAATTTAAATATTTCGAAACTTTGTGGCAAAGGTGCTTTATTGGTAGGGATTCTCTGCACTGATTGCATGTTTCAGTATATTTCATTAGCAAACTCAGTGTGTGCTATGCTAGATATATTTATTGAAATCTTGGGTGGTAATATACGAAAAAATAAATTCAGTAAATACGTGATTATAGTAAATGCGGTCACATCAGGGTGGTGTTTTAAAAATCGTTTTATACAATTATTGCCGGGTGTCTTATTAATATATTTATCATACGATGACCTTCTCATACGATGAGCTTTTATTATTATTTTAAGATATACATTATTGATGGGGAAATCCAAGACATTGAAATGGACTATATAAGCTGCAACGGCTGTTTCCCTCTGATTGGAGAAAGGTAGAGACCTTACAATTTCGTACATGACGTTGCTTAACCTTTTAGCTACCAGGGTCTCCTGGGAGAAACGTCCGGCAAAGATGATTTTCGAGATTGCATGATATCAATTGGAATAGATTTTTCTCTGTCACATATATGTGGCGTCGGGCTCTGGTAAGAAACGTCTGTGACACATATATGTGACGGTTGGTAGCGAACGAGTTAAATGACAATTAAAAACGACTTTTAAAGCAACAGAATGAAAGTTAGATTTATTGCCTTTCTCAAAGAAGTGCATTTATCTTCAGGTGTGATGTACTTTCTTCACCAGACACAGATTTTTCAGCCCTAAAATTTTCGCTGAAACACTGGCTCAATGCTTTTTTCTTCTGTATCATCTTGGGTGATCGTTATATACGTTTAAGCAATTAAATACAGTAAAGGGTGCCAGCAAACTACGAAGAGTCTGAATTCCCTATTCCTAATCACTTGGCCTCTGTTTCACTTTTCAACAAAAATTTTATAATGGATTACGGTATACAATTCGCCAAAATTAAATTAATTTAAATTTGCCTTCCGAGTGATAAATTTGGTAATCTATATTTCACCGCTTAAAAAACAACACCCCTACCTGTATTTTTGGAATTTTCAAAGAGGGATAAAATACTCAATTTTTCTCTACCAATAAACGACTATATCTGAATTTCTTTTACATCTGATATAAACACGAGACCGCATAAGAATATTAAGAAATGTGAGAAAGAAATATGTATTTGCAAAAGCAATCAAAAGACAATCATCAAGATTAAAGACATTCAAATACAAAAACAGCGATAGACATAAAAATATTAATACTTGAACCAAAGAAAACCTAATTCAAATAAAGCAAACATGAGGAAACAGTTGCGCTATGGTAAACATAGTTTCTAAAACTAAATCAGATAAGGAATAATATTCACTAATCCGGTGAATGCGCCAATGCAGCAGTACATCCGTGCAGTGAGAAGTATTAACAAAAGAGATCACACAAGACTATTTTAGGAAAGAAATAGAACAAACCAACAGAAAGAGAACACTAACGTTCGGGACGCTTCGTCAGCAGGGAGATCCCGTACGAGCGTGGAAAGAATAATATTCGATGTTTTCTATACAAACTTTAATCTGAATGCTGAGAAAAATTTGTTTGCCGTTAAAATCGAAATATGAAACAATAACTTCAAGTATAAGGAAGGAAAGAGCGAATAAAATCAATGTCAGAAAACCAAATGTTGAAAGCATTGGCTTAGAATAAAAATGAAGTAAAAAAGTTAAATTTTTAGTACTCACCCAAAAAAGAACTACACAATAAGCGTGGGACTTCGATGTACGTGGACGCTTATGCTCGTCCCACGTGGAGTGGGGAGCGTCACATGTGAGAATATCAGTAATGGTGAAGTTTCAAAAATTGAGCATTCATTTCCTATTCTATAAAGAACAGTCTAGTAATTTATTTGTAATTCATTGTACTTCTCTGTTTCAGTTTCTTAAAAGAAATAACATATTGTTTAAGTTTTATAAATTTCGGAATTTGTTAGAGTGTACCACAGATGCAAAAGTTGATAAAGTTATCTTATCCAAATTATTATTTCCTTTTTGATTTTTTAAATAAGTTTTATATTGATTGATACATAAAAAATGGAAATATTGAAATGATCCTTTATTTCAAATATAGAAAAATAAGTGAATCTTAATTAATTAGTAGTGAGAAATTATTTAAAAAGTTATTATTTTACAGAAGAAAGAACATCAAATTTAAATTCTGAATCATTCTGAAGCTGTTCGTATAGGTTTTAACACGGAAATTTTACATTTGAAATTCATTTAATTAGCAGTTGAGCTTGAAATAATTTACAATATCTTTATATCTTACTCAACTACAACTTCAAAACTTTTATTTCAGATATTCCATTTGTCTTGTTATACTTCACTACTCTGAAACTGTAACAAATCACAGGCTACTTAAAAGCTAAAGTCGTTAAGTTAATTAATGACGCTTTTCTAGAGTAAAATTACGATTTCTACTACGCGGAAATAAATTTAAATAATAAAAAAATTATTTACGCAGTTAGATCCGTTAATGATAAGTAATGGTCTGTGCCGAGTGTGGGTCTTTCACTTTTAGAAGCTCTGGTGTAAGAGGCATAGGAAAATAAAACAGAATGACAATTTTTAGCTAAATTTGGGAAAATTCTTCCAATAAAATGCATAAAATCTGCCTTAAAATAATTTCTAGTGTAACACATTTGCCTCTCTTTCTCTTGGCCTATAGGAGTGCGGAACATGAGGTTACCGGGTTGACTCCAGCTGAAATGCTTTTTGGTCGAACGCTACGATTGCCCTGTGATATTCTCTTTGGACGACCGAGTGAAACACCTTCCTCGCCGAATGAAGACATGGAAAATTTGGAGGCACGTTTGGGAAGCGTACATGCGTTTGCTAGAGAGCGATTTAAACTGGCCAGCGAACGAATGAAAACTCGTTACGACTCTAGAGCAACATACCACTATTTTAAGGAAGGAGATATAGTCTGGATGTATAACCCGAAGCGACGGAGAGGCCTGAGTCCCAAGCTACAACAGAACTGCGAAGGACCGTATACTGTTGTCAAGAAACTGAACGATGTTGTCTACAGAGGTCGCTCAACGCTAAGCCAAAAGTCATCCATATAAATCGGTTAGCTCCATACAGGGCCACTGATCATAGTTCTATGTAATGAGACTGCTGGGACGTGCAGTCTTTGAAGAAGGGAGCAATATTACAAAGCTATAAAGTCGTTTCCCTGAGATGCTAAACTTGGCGACCATTTTGGCGACTTGGCGGCAAAGTTGGCGACAAAAGGAATGTCCTAGAAGGACCTCGAACTTTCAACCTATTTCTACTGGTTTCATGAACTTTCTAGAGATTACGTCACTTCCTACGTAATGAAGTCACTTCCTGTTGAAAGGTATAAAAGCAAGCTCTCAATCCAAGAGTAGTCAGTTGGATTTTGATCAGCAAGCTACCCAAAACGAGGATTTTTGGGTAGTCACATGCCTTAAAAGCCTTTGTGTGTGTTTATACAAGAATATTCAGAAAACCGTAGTCAAATTTTAAGGGTAGGTCACGCATACGATAAGCATCCAGAATCACAAAGGAACATGGGTGCGGAAACGCCATCTGGAAGCAGCAGATGGCATTTGAAATAATAGAGCTGGCCAAAATGTCAATATCGTTCTAAACCTTAACGGTATTTAACTGAAATACTTATCTAAGTTTTCCTATATGTCTGTCTTTGAAGTTGTTTTTAGCCCGTTGATAGCTCTAATTCAAGGGGGAAACTATGAGAAGTTGCGGTGTAGATAAAAGATTTTTCATCTAAAATAAGTTTGAAGTCATAACGTGGACTGTAAATTGCGGTGAGAACTATAACGCGAAATGAAGAAGTGATGCTAACAATCAGAAGTGGCCCGAGGTAATTTTACCAACCGGGCAAGACAACAATTTGGCGTCCCCCTCCCCAGCCAACGTAATTTTTAAATTCTATTTTGCCTGTATTTTAAATGTCCAACAAAATTTTACTTAGAAATATGCATGTTTTACTTGTAAATATGTCTTAATAATGTTATGGTCATTGACAATGTTAGTATTGTCAATATTGAAAATTTATATATTTCAAATAGATATTAATTCTGAAAATTTTGCAATAGCATACCAGATTGATAACAAAATTACCTATGGTGTTGAATTCACAGGAACGTTTTGCTCTTAGTTCGAACAATAAATTATATTGTCGTTCTTAAAGTTTTCTGAAGTGAAAGATATGTCTGCAACTGTTGTTCACAGACATTCTCTGGATTCAATATTTTCGATTTTGATGAATTTTTTTTAAAAATAAACTCCTGCTTTTCGTTTGCTGCTGCTATCCGTGCCTTTCTTTTCTTATAGAACTTACCTGATTGTTTCTTTTTTCAGACATTTTAGTGACATACACAACACTTACAGGTATAACCTTATCACAATTTAAATTTGCTGTTCAGAATAAAAATAAAGCGCGACATTCACCAGTTTTTCTTTCAACACAGTGGGCTAAAACGTTTCATCAAAGTAAGAATCCGATGAGAAATGGTGTACACTAGGGGAAAGGTTACATTTTCATCCGGTTTAATATTCTTTCGGCCCACTATGCCATAAAATTGAAATATAATAGTCGGTTAGGGGGGAATGAGCCTCTCGGACCAAATGAAAAACCACGAAATGAGGAAGTCATTATATAAAAATTAGGGCAGGGAGGGCCCATTTTGAAAGCGGGGTGAGAAGGGGGCACAGTAGACCGGACCGCACTTACAGTAAACGCGTGGGTGCAGTCGGACCTGTGAATGACCCACCAAATTTTATGGCCAGGTGTTCGTGGAACAGATTTTGAGACCTCTCGAGCTGATTGCCTGCACGAAAATCTAAAGAGGGGGCCCCAAAATGAAAGGAAAATTTTTGCCGTTTTCGCTAGAGCTGTCTTGTCAATCAAACCACTTTTTTCCTTCCTTTTACGTTCCAGCTTTGGTGCCACTCGGAATTAGGCGCCACGGGCAATTGCCCTGTTTGCCCGGTCCTCGGTCCGCCTCTGCCGATTTGTGTCTTTGAGCAGTAAATTATAACAATAGTAACCCACGTGCATCCTTTGTTGCTCCACAGGGAAATGGGTGTTACTATTGTTATTTTTTACTGCTGAACAACACAAATCGGCTGGTGTTCACCGGTGTGGAGCAATAAAGGGGACACGTGGGTTACTATTGTTATATTTTACTGCTCAACAACACAAATAGGCTGGTGTGCACCGGTGTGGAGCATCAAAGGAGACATGTGGGTTACTATTGCTATATTTTACTGCTCAAGGACACAAATCGGCTGGTGTGCACAGGACCAGAGAAATACAAGGGCTGGTTCATACCTTTGAAGTTTACGATTTTCCGACAAGCGGAGGGGAAACCAGTTTTGACGTCACTACGCTGTCGGAGTGGGGTCCGAGAGTGTCCACTGGAGATTCTTTCATTCTTAGTTTGTTCTTTCATTCTCCTATTTGTTCCTGTGTTGTCCAGTGTTACTTGTTATTTTGTTGAAATACTGTGAAAATCTTGCAAGTATGTCTGCTTATGCTGTCGCTACCTGTCCAAATTATTACAGGAAAACGAAAGGCAAAGGTGTAATATATCATACCTTTCCAGTATGTCCGAATCGGAATAAAATTTGGATCTCGAAATGTAAAAGGCAAGATCATATAAATGTAAAATACGCTAGGATATGCAGTGATCACTTCAGGCCGAGTGATTACATGGATGACATGAAGAATCGTCTACTTGGTTTAAATCAAAAGAAAATTTTAAAACCTGATGTAGTTCCGAGTGTTAACTTGCCATTGCAAGATAATGGGGAAGATATTTCAAGTAGAAGTGAGAGGAAAAGGAAAAGAAGTATTTTACGGGAAGCAAAAATTAGATTAAAATGTCCGAGTCCTAAAAAAGCATGTGAAACGCCAGCTATGGAGCCATTTACTACACCTACAACCGAAAACATTTGCTCATCCTGCTTTGAAACTCAAAAAGAAATTCATTACTTCCGAAAAGAATTAGATTTCTTGAAAAAGAACTTGAAAAGACAAAAGAGGAGACTAAGAAAAATCAGAGAAAAAAAATAAAAGAAATGAAAACGAAAGCCCAAATTGGCCGTATTTTAACCGGAAATAAAAGTTTAAAAAGTGAAGTGAAAAACTATCGAAAATAGAAGAGAATTTTAAAAATATCTTAACAGCAACTCAGATAAATGCCGTAATAGAAAATAAAAGCAAAATCAAGCGGACAGCAGAAGATATTTCTAGGCATTTAATTATTAGATCTATTTCCAGTTGGGCTTATGAATATTGGCGAAATCAAATAGGAATGCCATTGCCCAGTGCTAGCACATTAAAGAGATGGTGTTCAAAATTTTCTTGTAGACCTGGTATGCTTCATGATGTTTTGCTGGTTATGCAAAAACCATTTCATTCAAAACCCGAAGCAGGGAGGGTGTTCATTTTAAGTTTTGATGAAATGCACATTGACAGAAAAATTTGCTATGATGTGAGTGAAGATCAAATTTTGGGACCATTTTCAAAAGTTCAACTAGTACTAGCACGTGGAATAATGGCAGGTTGGAAAAAACCCGTATTTTTCAATTTTGATACAACAATGACAAAACATCTTTTGTACGAAATAATTTAAAAAATTGAAGAGAAAGGCTTAATTGTAAAAGCAATAGTTTCCGATTTAGCTGGAAGCTCCACACTCTGGAAAGAACGGGAAATTACCTCAAAAAACAATTTTTTTTCCATCCTTTAAACTGCAGAAAAGATATGGGCATTTGCCGATCCTCCACATTATTTGAAACTATTGAGAAATCATTTTCTTGACACTGGTTTGGTTTTGAAAGATGGAACTGTTCTTACAAAAAACATCTTCGAAGAAGTGTTTAAAAAAGATCGAGGAGAATACAAATTGTGCCTCAAGCTTAAACCAAATTTGTTGACTGTAAGAGGTAATGAACTTTCTCCAGCTAAAACATTATTCTCTGCAACAACCGCAAAAGCACTGTTATTATTAACTAAAAACCAAAGAGCTGCCGAATTTTTTGAATTCGTAGACTTTTTTTTGATATGAACAGCCTCGAACTACATCCGCCGAGCAACAAACCATTACAAGCTGGGTATGGACTTGAAAAGTATTTTTCTCAGCTGGAGCAAATATTGCAAAATATGAAGGAAGAAATGAATGGAATGAGATTGCAAGGGAAAGAAAGTTTGGTACCATTTCAGAAAGGCATTTTGATTTCGATATCTTCCTTATCAGGTTTATGGAATGATTTAAAGAATTTTAAATTTTCTTATATTTTAACCTCTCGTCTCACCCAAGATTCCCTTGAAAGTTTATTCAGCCAAATACGAGGTGCTGGCAGATTTTACGATCATCCTTCTTCTCTTGAAGTTATTTATCGACTAAGAAATTTACTGCTGGCAAATAAATTACCAATTTTATCTTCAAAAGTTAATACTCGAGAAGATTCCATTAATGAAGGTTACTTAACTGCAGATATTTTAAAAAATACTTTCGCTAAATTAAATTACTAAAGTTTCGCAAATATTTACTATGCTTATGATATTTTGATATACTGTCATCCAATTTTAAATATTAAGTAAAAAAAAGGAAAAAAATAATATCAAAACCCTTATAGTAAAAGGATTTTTGTATTTTAGAGCGCGGAGTGTCCGCTTGATGACGTCACAAAGTTCCCCCACTGGTTCTTCGCTGAAGGCCCTATGAACCAGCCCTTGTATTTGTCTGGTCCTGGGTGTGCACCGGTGTGGAGCAACAAAGGGGACACGTGGGTTACTATCGTTATATTTTACTGCTCAACGACAAATCGGCTGGTGTGCACCGGGCCTAACAAGAGCGTAACATAACGTTTGTTCTCTTTTTCTATTCTGATTCTGATGTCCCGCGCACTTACAAAACAGCAACCCTAATTCCGGGGGTCGACACATTTGACGAGCAAAGCACTTAATAGAAGTTCTGAAAGAAAAATAGCGCTACGTTTCGCACATGCGCCGTAAAAAATTATTAACTGAAAATACTCATATTTCTTGTAATATTCAGATTATTTAATTCAAATTTTAATGAAAGACCTTTTTCACATATTGGCAAACATTCTGTAAGTTTCGTACAATTTGGTTGAAAACTCTGCAAGTTATAAGCGCAAAACATGCTAAAAATTGAAACCTTTATATCTTAACGAATATTCATGCAATTTTTACGAAAATGCATGCACATATTGAGCACATCACACCAAAGAAATAATGAAAGTCGTGCACCGTTATCAGGTTTCTGTTAAGCGGGATGAGCCACAATCACTTTTTGACTTTATGAATTTCTGGTCTGTCTCTTGAATGCTATATCATTTCTGTTCTTTATATGATCGAAATTTGAGGATATTTCGTTTAAAAAACTATTTTCCTTTCCTCTTCAGGTGGGACGAAGGAGGCAGCTGCGGCGAAGTTTCATGCTGTTCGATATTTAAATTCTGTTTTGCATCTTCGTGCTTTGATCTTCCTTTTCGAAAGTTCTGTAAGTAAGCGTTCTTTGTCTATGCCTGAATTTATAACAATATATATTATTTTAAGATAATGTAAGACAAAAATGTACGCTTTTCAGGAAGGGTAGATTACTTTTCCTTCATTCTTTTTCGTGTGAAACTATTTGTCTTTCATTAAAAGTCCCAAAGTATTTTATTTACCAGAAATATTTGTTTCATAGTTGTCTCAATTTAGTGATCACATAGTTTCAAATAACAAGAAAATAGCATATTATATAACTGCATATTTACTAACGCATTCTTGCAAAGAATTCACAGAATACAAGAAACGAAAAATTCTTGAGAACATGATTAATAATAGAATACTTTTCAAGAGACTTGCTATAAGACAATTCATTATGTAAAAATTTATGAATTAATACAGAATTTAGTAATGATACGATGCAATTTGTAAAGGTACGTAATTGTTTGGTGTATCTAATTTCACATTTTTAGCGCCTAGAAATGTTTTTCATTGTTACTGGATATTTCCGAGAGTTTCAGAATAAATGATTCAAAGCTTTATACAGACAAGTATACAACCGGATGTAAATGGTGGAAGTGGGAATTATATTGTCAGAGTAAATATAGTGTTTCGAAAGATTAACTTTCTGATATATAAGCTTAGATGAAAAAACCCTCTGAAATTCTTTTGAAACTTAAATTACAATAATAGAAGCTGTTGATTAAACTTTTGAAAATGGAACTATTCAATAGATATTATTTTTGGCTTCTTTAGAAAAGGCGTCATTGCATAGAAATTAATTATCCAAGGAATATCCTTAAGGAAATATAGTTTAATTAAAATGCGAATATTTTTCCAGTGTAATTCAACTCCATCGTACAATAATTAATTTTAGCTTAGGTTTGAAAAAGAAAGTGTTATAGCTTTAAAAATTTAGGCTCCTTTTTCTTAATATTAAATCCTACGTTTTTTCCCCTCATTTGGTTTTCTGCAATGTGTTTTTATGTGTTATTACAATTGAAATTACTCCTTTAGTCGTAAGATTTCCTGTTCAGTTGTAGTTGAAAATCCAATAGAGTGCAGTCAAGTTGGCAATAAAAAAAGCATTCATGATTCTTTTTTCAAATAAATTAGATAACTGTTTCTACCAATAAAGAAAAAATGAGTATAAGCTACGAGAACATTGAATATATTCTATTTTTATCGTCTTATTGTTTCATCCTTAAGAATCATGGAATATCTCTTTCAATTTTAAATGAAGAGGTTTGTAATGATACGATTGGAAAAAATGCTTATGTTTCATTTAGGATTTCACTTCACATTCTTCCTAATAACTCCATAAAATTTTTATTTCGTTGAAAAAAATTTTACAATATAGGACCTTAACGTAAGAAAAAAATCATTGAACTTAATATATTTTTTATCACAGCATAAGAGATATAACCTTATAAATATGAATTTTTAAACAGTGAAATAATTTTCAATATTATAAATAAAAGTATAAAATAAAATTACATCCGTATAAGTTATATCGAACTCAAATTTTGCTCGCGCGCAAGGTTTTTCTTTCAGAAATGAGTAAACTTATAATAACTAAGAGTGGAGCAAATATATTACGATTTTCCTTTTCTTAAAAATAACGAACCTTGCCAAGAAATAATTTTTACATTTGGAATTTCAGCGATTTATGCTTAACTATAAGACGATCGAGACACCTCATGCATAAGCATAACGTCAGAATTGATCTTCTTATAATGCGAATGTACATTGGTTCAAGTTTTATTTACTTGATAATGCAATGTAAAAGTTGACTTTTAGAAGCGAGATTACACCACACTTTCCAAGTGCTTTTGAAAATGTTGGCAGTGCATTCACACACGCATGTAATTGAGTTTATTTTTCGTGACGACAGAGACACGGATAAATGTAATTGCTCGTGGCATTTCATTTCTCTCCTTCATAATGGGGCAAGTGAAATGAGCCTGAAAATCACTGGTTCATCTGACCCACTGAATTGACCTATCTTAGGGAGATGAAGTATTTCATTGTATTTTACAGCTTCTTCTTAAATAATCGGCAATGATTTCCCAACGTGGTTTCACCACTGTGCCTGCCTATTAAAATCTTGCATCATTGCAAAATGTTTTGTTTATTTTTGGTTATTTAAAAATACACACTGTTATATTTCCACTTTTCCCATGACTTCCACCTTTTCTACATTTGTTCTTTGCGAGTTTAATTATGCTGTGAATAAACGAAATTATGTCTGAATGGAGAACGCAAGAAGAGGCATCAACGTTGACTTGCACAGTGCTCAATGAGTTTATCCTCCCGTGTAATGATCGCAGCGCCCCCAGCAGTGAATCTTGTAAGTTAGCAGTGGAATGTTGAAACCAGCAAGAGCGAAGAAAAAGGCCGCGTGTAGTTGTAGGGAATTCAATTAGTAATAAAATTGACAACGATATACTTGAGGCACTTATTGAACTTTGTATGTGGATTCCAATAAGTTATAGGTACATGTGAAACTCTTAGAAGGATAAACAATTTGCGATACAAAATACATTAGTTTAAAGGTTAATTAGAATGAATACAAAATAAATCCTGAATTTTTAATGAATTAAACTTAATTCGTACTTTTTTAGTCTAACATTTTCAAACGTTATCTTAAATATAGTGCATTAAAAATTTACTTTCTAATTTATGTAATGAAGATGGAATAGAAGTTGAAAGGTTTGCAGATCTTATCCTCATATTGACATAAACTATAAATACAATGTTCCTTGGCGAAAAATTATATTTGTGCGCATATTACTCGATCTGGAAATATAAAATATTTAAATTTTCATGTGTTTTTTTAAAGTGAAAATATAAATCGAAACAGCAGTGTCTAACAAGTCCATATTTCAAATTTTACTGAAGGTTATATTTTAAATTTCTATTCTGTAAAATGTAGGCGTTCAGACCATAGAATCTTACTATTTCAGTCGGTATCAATATTTCGCTGTAAAATAATATACTTTCCCAAAACAAACCGAAAAGCTGAAATTACAAAATGTGTATTTGTAGTTATTGTAATTTCTTTTGTTACTCAAAGGATTTGTCAATCGATGCTCTCAATGTGCAGAAACAGCTGTTCCGGATTTGAATCTTTAAAAACTTAAATTGATTTCGTCTCTGCTCTTCATACAGGAAACAGGATTTCCTCCTCAAAACCGTTGGAATTCTAGAGCTTTTTTTTGGATTTGTCATATTACATCGATTTCCGCTAGTAAAAACTTTTTAAAGTATCCGACTGGTTTAAAATCGTCGTTTTTGATGAAATTATCAAAAAAACTTTTTATGACAATTTTGTAGCCTGTTTAATCAGCTTTCTAAAACTGTCTCACTTTTTACTCTACGTGAATTACAAATGGTGTTACAGCTGTTTTATTACCGAACTGAAAGCATTATTTTAAGTTGTATGAAAACTTTAAATGCGTTTTCTGAGAAATGATATTTTTGAGGAAAACTGTCGACCGTAACAATGATTTCTCAAAATATTATTCATGTATTGATATGAAATTTTCTGAGATTGTTTTCTGTAATATGTTTGATGTTTTCCTCCAAAAACTAAGGACAATTTTAAAATCAAGTATTATTTTTAAGTGCTTAAATATAAACGAAAAGCATTTTTTATGAAAAATTACCAGTTTAGTAACTATGTTCAGCTATATCTCAAAACTATTTTGAAGTACAAGAAAGATTTAGAACATAACACAGATAACTGTCATAAAAATGTACTCCTATAAGAATTTATGTATATTTAGAATATGATTTTGTCTATGGCTGTTAGCGTAAGGCAAATATTTTAGTCATTTTTCTTCAAATTTCTCAGGGTTTTTTTTAAAAAAATATTATTTTGAAAGCCTAATTTTACAATATTTTCATGGTTTTAAAACATATGCAGTTGAAAAATAACATTAAGAAATATATATAAGTTATTTTTCAAAAAAATGTCTCCGAACACAGTCGGGTACCTTAATGAAGAACACGTGTGGTGTATTTTCAATTTTGGGAGCCACTGTAAGTCTAATATGATAAGATCTCGTGAATTATAACATTGGTGAGGAGAGTTTGAACCAGGTCTTACGTGTTTTTCACTTCAAAAACAGGAGGTTCATTTCTCATAATGATTTACGCAGATTAAAACTAGGATATTAGTCTAAGAAATCAAATATCCTGTAGTAATAACAAGTCTCTACAAAATTGGCGGCTCAGGCCGTAATTGAGATTATTTCTACATAAATGCTCAGTTTTAGAAACCTTTGCTTAACTTGACATGTTTCATGTTTTTAAAATGGGAATTTGTAATAAATTTTTCCTCAGAGCTTGATGTACTAGGCTTTTGAAATTTTGTGCTGTAGTATGCTCCTGATGACAATACACTATTTTAATATTTTCAAATAATACAATAATCTTAATTAAACTTTTATTTCATGTTAGAGGTGCCATTTATTTATAACTTTGAGGGAAAAAATGATCACAAGACTCCATGATAATCATATGTTATGAAATATAGGGAAGAGACGCCGAATTTGGACAAAAGCCTAAATTGGACCAGTATGATAACTTCAATTCTGTGAAATATTTGGCCTTAAAATAGTTAAATTATTCTATTGTAACAATGTAAATGGCTGTATGAAGTCATTTTTAAGAGAAAGCGTTACGTGTTAAAAGTTAGAGAACAAGAGATTAAATTTAGGCATCAGTTATCGATTATTTTAACAAAAGACAAAAAGCCTTACGTAGTTGTAAATTAAGTAAAAAAATATTTATTATATACTCAGATAGGAAATTTCTTTAGCTACAATTTATTATTGCGAAATTTTGAAAATAGTTTAAAATTAAGGTTAGGGGAATTTTTTTCTTTGATGCCCAAAGGTTGCCCAAATTGGACCACAAAGGGTTGCCTTGATTGGACCATTTAAATCAAAGGGATTATTGTCATAAACAACAGGGATAGAATAGAAAGCAGCAGTTTATCCCCACTAGTAGTCCCCATAAATTGGAACTGGATGAAGTCAACGCAAAAAAACTATAAAAGAGCATTAAAGACATCAAATTTTGGATCAAAAAGTATAAAAATGTATGATAGGTGTCATTGACATCATTTATGAGGGAAAAAAAGGAAAGAAAAAAGTGATACATGGCATAAAATGTCATACATGGTTTAATGTATTGTGTGCTGGTGTGAATTCGAAAATGAAAAAATAGTTTTGTTTTAATTGGGCTTCAAGAAATTGGTGTTCCATTCTAGACACCCAGTCACTGGCGAATCCTGGGGGGCTATCGGGTTTCCGCTCCCCAGAGCTAAACCAAAATTCTTGATTTTATTTAAAATCACTACAAATGTTTGTTCTTAATTTTCATTTTTTTTAAAAAAATATAATAAAATCGTAACAACATTGCTTTCTGGCTTGACAGGCTCGAAAATGTTCCTACTTTTCTAGTCATTCCACTCGTACTTGCAGCGTTGACGCGGTCGGAAATATTTTTTGGCTAGTTATTTCATTGTATTTTTTTATTAAATTATAATCTAATAAAAAAATACAATGAAATAACTTAGATAACTTTAGATATATATAAAGTATTATATCATAAAGAACACTACAAGAATCATATTCTTATTGTAATGTTAGGAAAGTCTGTAAAGCTAAAGTGTTTTGGTTTACATACGCCATGAGGTTTGACATTCGTCACTATGATACAAAATTTGTATGACCTCGGCCCCCCCCCCTCCCCTGGAACCAAATCCTGGATTCGCCACTGCACTCATTTGTTCAATTGGTTTCCTTCTTTCGACCGATGAAACCTTTTTCAAGGCTTCTTTTCCCAATTGAAAGTGTATTCATTAGAAAGTTAATTACACTGTTTGGAAGATAAATAAACTACAAAACAATTCTACATTTTTCTTCTATAAAATCATTTCTTCATCACTCTATAGTGGCCCAAATTCGCGGTTTTCCACTATTATAAAAATAAAAGAAGTTTTGACGAAGTATTTTACTATTTTTATTAATCATTTTCTCTTTACACTGTCCTTTTTCACATTTTTCATAAAAATTATTCATTAAGGAGCATCGTATTTCTTTCGCAGTAGTGTTCCAACAGTTAAAATCCAAAGAAATCTATGTTGTTGAAGAATAAAACGCTGCAATTTTCTTTCTTCTTTTAGGAAATTAATTTCCTGATATAAGAAGAAATTGCATTACTAAAATAATCAGGATTTCTGAAAAGGTAATTGCTAAATTTACTCATTTGTTTCTAGTCATATAAATTATCTTGCATGTCTGAAACAAAATTAAACACCAAATAACACTCGGAAAAGAATGTGCTGTAACAAAAATCGTCTGCTGGGCGTACGTGAATGCCCAACAAGCAGGATATTAAAAAAATAAATGACTCTTTATTTTACGAATCTTACAGAAAAGAACAAACGTAGCACAGGTTAAAAAACTAAATCGCACTTGTAAAAATGAACAGCAGAGAAAGTAAATAAATCTCAGTCGCAGCACTTTCAATAAAGCCCAGAGTCGATTTGTTCACCAGTTGCACTGTGGTCAAAGTTCCAACTGATATTTTTCTGGTTTGAGTACCTTACTTTTTATACCTTTTCCGATAGAATGTGACGCCATATAAGCTTCTCTCCAAACTTCTTGATATTTCTTCTCCTTGTAGAAATAAGGTAATTTTTTGTATTTTCTGGAAGCTTCGTTGCCAAAGTCGCCAAATTTATCGTCTAAATGGTCGCCAAGATCGGGGTTTATTTGGCTTCCAGTAAAATCTCTGTAAGACTCTCCTTCCTGCCATAAGATTAGAATATCAGGAAAACGAATTTACAGCTTCGAAACAGTATGAATTAATCTGCATCTAATTTTTATTAAATAGTATATTTTTTAGGTTTAAGAACCATACAAATTTGTTGAATGTGTATCGAAGAGTGGCAGTAGGTTTTAAAATTGTTTTATCAAAATATTTTAAAACATTAAAAAAATAATAATAAAGTTAAAACTATTCATAGTAAAAATAACTAATAACTAAAAATAGTTTAAACTATTTCCAAACTATTTTTACATCCGGTTATTTTAACCGCGTTTTTCATTTATTCGAAAGTGAAACATGAGGGTCAACGATTCTTTTAGTTTCTGGACTTGAGGTTGGAATAACTCTGTCATTGAGCTGGACGAAATGGTTACAAAAATATTGTAAAATACCTATTGTAGGTGATGGAAACTGTTTATTTAGGGCGATATCATTCTGTATTTAAGGATCTGAAGACTTTCATGCCGAAATTCGTGAGAAAGTTATACAAAACATTACAACTAGATGAGGTTTATTGAAAAATCTTGCTATTTTGAAGGAATCTGTTGTTCACAAAGAATATGAAATCTACTTTGGACTTATGGTCTGTTCCACTGATCTTCATCCAGTAGTTAAAACTGAAGAAAGTGTGGCTGAGAGCCTCGAAGCAGCGAGGTGGCAGGGGCAGTGCTGATCACAATGGGTGTAGGCTGCGAACCCGCCCGGAGGGCGGCGAGGGCTGCTAGTGTTTTTTAAAATGCTGATGTAACGGAAATAAAGAAAGTGCTTTATCTACCCTGCTCAGTCATTTGAAGTTGATATCTGTGGACCCTTTCGACCCTTCCCAAATTTGCAGTTGTTTTCTTCCCTTATTAGCAGTATATCTGTCCATCACACATGGGGAGGAACAATGTAACCGGAGAGTAAAGCGGGATATCCACGAGAAGGCCGTTTCACTCTGTTATGCGCGCATCGCTCTAAAACCCTTCGTCAATACAAATATTCCGTTAAGAATTGATGTAGACCGGGGGAAAGTTTGGAAATCCAATGTTGTTCCTTTCGCATTCGGAACATTGGGTCATAAAAATAAAATACAATCCTGCAGGATGGGAGGGCGTTCTCTCCCAAAAGCGAAAACCACCTGTGGGGGTGGGAGTCAGTCTGGAGAAATCAGCGCGGAGTGGCCCGTTTTGAAGGCGTGGGGAAGAGGAGGACAGTAGCGTAGGGGATCGTGTTCACCGTAGATGATGGGCTTGCGATTGGCGTAGTTCGATCCGTGAAGTAGTGGATGGGCTGAAAATTGGTAAGGTGTGGTGAGAAGTCCTCTAAATGTAGTGTAACTTTCTACAGAGTGATTAGAGAACATGCCCTTAGATGATGGGTTTGAGATTGGCGCAGTTCGATCCGTGAATGACCCACCTTAGTGGATGGGTTGGAAATTGGTAAGGTCTGGTGAGAAGCCCTCTAAATTAAGTGGAACTTTCTACAGAGTGATTAGAGAAAGGACATCGAATTCGTGGGGGAATTAAATCCGAATAGGTTAGTTACACAGTGGTTGCATCCACTAATGGGCAGGTATAAACATGTTAGAGCATCTGCACTTCCCGTAAGAAAAATGTTAAATCTTCGTAATTATTAAGTGCTATATTTTGGGATCAAACCGGATATTATGAAACTGATTGTTACTTAAGATTTTTCTTTGGTTTTTATAGATTCAGAAGAATTTTTTTTAAGTTTCAGGAGACACTAATGCATGCTTTAATGGTAGTTACACAAAAAGTGTCTTGATTTTTGTTGAACAGCTGAAAATTATGAATTCTTCGAATGCAGAAGAAATTTATTTCCAAGTTAACAAGTTGGTAAAAAATAAAATAAAAAAAAACCTGCTCCGGTGAAGGCAATAGTTCTAATGCAAAATGTAGATAGATAAGATTTAGTAAACATGCTTTCTATATCATAGAGTCCGGGTAATCATCTACGGGCTGAAATAAAAACAACTCAAAGTTTACTGGTTTGACATACGCAATGATGTGGAACGTTTCCTTCCGAGCTCAATATGTAGAGTATGGAAAAGTTGTAATCCACTGGTGGGATCTAATTTCAAATCATACACAGTGACGAAAAAGCAACTTAAGAATTCATATCCCAACAAATTTAATAGAGTATTATAGAGAAATGCTTCTTTTCATCCGTTTAGAACTCATTTCTATGTTGATGTTTTAGGAATAGTCTTTTTTTGTTTTTGTGATTCAGTATCAAAGTATAAATCCTGATTGAAAATCTGAATGGATATTCGTCTTAACCGTCTTGTATCGAAAGATATAGAAATAAAGTTTCAGTTACTCCATTCAGTTTGACGGACGACGTTTTAATAGCTTTGTCTATAAATAGCAATTCCAAATACGTCTGGACTTCATCGCAAACATTGCTTATAAATAGGGGTTAAAAGGAATACGATATTATGTACAGAAAAAGAGAAAAATCCCTCGACTTTAAAAGTATTCTATCTCATAGAGAATAACGTAAATGTGTGAATAGTTAGTGCTACTCTTCGAAAAAGATTATGTAAATCACTCAATATTCATCATTAATGAATCAAGTACATCATTCACTATTATTTAGAGATATTTTTGGTCGATAATTTCCTAATGGAGCAATGTATATTTGCAAAGGCTGACTTTATCTCTTGACATTCCCCGAATTTTGTTACAACGAAAATTATTTTTCACAGTGTCCCACGTTTCATGAACATACTTGGCGCTGTACTATTACAGGCAGTCGATGACGATATTCCAAATATGCGCCAGTTCAAAAGTTCACTGTCAAGTATTCATAATCAAGATCGTTTGTTAAATGCTCTTTCCTAGAATAAATTCCTAACCTAAACTTCTGGATTTTCTCAAAATCATTGCCTTTTTTCATTTAAATTGAAACTTTAGCATTTTACATTTGAACGCCTGATGGAGATAAAATTTTCGACAGAGAGCTTGTAAAATTTTATTAAAATATTCATTGTTTATCGGAGTACAATATATATTCCCAGAAAAGTCACAGTTTCATTACATTTTCTATCAATGATTTTTATATAAAAAAAGTCAAAACTCTCCTGCCTTTCCCCACTAGTGGGGTAAAATTTATTAATGGTTTATTAATGGTTCAATTGATTGTAATGATATAATGAGCTCAATTGATTTCGCTGTGCCCGCCACATTTTTAAGAAACCAGCGTTCCTTTCCAAATTTAGATTCACAATTTAATTATATTAACAGGTTCTCGTTATATAGGTTTTATAAAATTTTTAACACGTTCTCTGATGAACTTGACATTTTTAATATGTCTCTAGGTGCTTTTAAGTCGAAATGTTTGCATCTTTTAAATACACGATATGTTTTATTTTGCCTTTCTACAACATTTTAGATTTTTATGCTATTTGATTTTCCGTGTTCTTATGTATTCGACCAGTTTTTTGGCGCCGTGTTTGATTTATTTTTATCTTAAGTGTTGCATTTTTTATTTAATCTCGAGTGTGTATTTACGTTTTTAAACTTTTAAACTCCTGGTGTGTTTTTATTAGACTCGGTGTTTGCGTGTTTTGACTTTTTGACACTTACTTTTTGGAAATGAACTTTACATTTTTTTTAAAAAAAAAAGAATACGGCTTTTGTTGTCATAGTGTGTCTTAAAGTTTTGTGATTATGTGCTTTCGTTTTTAATTATATATACGTTTGCATAAGTTTTATGATTTTATGTATTCTCTGTGGTCTACTTTTTGCTTTCTAAGGCATATTTTTTTTATTATTTTTTATTTACTCATTGTGACTTTTGTTCTTTGTGTGTTTGTCAGCACTCTGTAAATGGAGTTTCCTCTGTAGTGTGCTTTTCTTTAAAATAAATAAATAAAACCGGGTACACATGTTACCGTTATGAGAAATTAGGAAAACTCGATTTTTAGTGGAAAAGTTGCAATCGTTTGTATTTTATATGACAATTTAAGAATATTAGTCCCAAAATTCAAATGTAAAGCAGTTGATTTCTTCCTCCGCGCCACTGCAGCTTTCGTGGGCACAACTAATACAGTTTGTACATTATATTAACCATTCTTCTTTATTAAAATTAGAAAATACATCATTAAAATATAAAAAAAAATTAACGACTGATGTGTTTTTATCGTCTCCATCGGAGGAATCATTAATACTAACTCTCCCGGTCTTACGCCACTTGCACTAACCGTTTTTACCCCGAGTGTAGACGTTATAAAGAACGAAATAGAACCGCGCAATTATTAGAGCAAATCCTCAATGTTTGATAGGGTATAAATCCTTAGTAAACGTATCTTAAGCTGGACTAAAAATGGTTTTAAAAAGTGTAATGATTTTAAAGTCAGGATAGTTTACAATCAAACGAGCATCAGAGAGTTGACGTCTTAAAACAAACCTTCACAGAAGCAATGAATTCAATATCTGCAACACGCAACTATGACTGTTCCTTTTAACTTTCTCGTATACGAAGTATACAAAGAGAAAGTATCGTAATCGTCAAAAAATTCGAACTCGAGATTTTGACGAATCTCCACGTTTTAGACCTCCCTGAGTCCGAAAAACACAATTCTGGAATTATGTCTGTCTGTGTGTCAGTATGTCTGTGAACACGATAACTCGAAAACTATTAGAGCTACGGTGATGAAATTTGGTATGTGGTCTTTAAACGTAATTTGAATAGCTAGATGGATAAAATTTGGTATACAGTTTTATCGTCATGAATGCAGGTCCGTATAAAATTTTGGGCCAAATCCGTCAAAGGGTTGACTGTCTGTCGGTCTGTATAATCGCATACTTGTTAAGCATTCGTTTCAAAACTGATATCCATGCGCATGCGTACTTAGCAATCTCTGGTACCAAGCGGGAGGATTACGTCACTTTGTCCTTGAGACGGAGTTTGTGATAGATATGTTTTATCTCCTGTTTTGTTTTCGCTCGCTCGTATAATAGCGGATCTTGCTGGAGTGTGATGGAAAATAAATATTGCTAAGTTTTAATACATAGGCATCTCTTTTAATGTGTTTCTTCACTTAAATATTTTACAATCACTATAATCTTCAATAAAATAACCTTCTGATATTCGTTGCATTCTGGATTACAGTAGGTTCGATTTTTTTTTTTTATCCACGCAAAGGGAGGGGAAATGACAAATTTTTGAGCAGTATACCAGAAAGTTTAGGGGATGCCACTCCCACTGGTTCTTGACTAGTAGAGTGTAATTCAGTATCTGTCAGCTAGATAGAAGCACTAATATTGCCAGAATCAAGTGCATCCTGTCTTACCCCATTCTCCCCTATAATAAAAACAACTGATATTCCTTTACTATCTGGATCAAAAAGATAAATATGGATCCATTATGACTTAATGCTGGTTTTATTTGGCTTATGAGTCTACATTCCTCACAAAACACTCTTCTCGTTATTCATGTTGACGGTAAAAAATTGTATTCTCTACAGTGTACTCTTTTTTGAAGTGGAAGAGATTTATCTTGATATTACTTGTCAAGGAATCTTTCAACCAAAGAACAGCGGGGGCATAATATAAGTAATTTTTTTTATACACAAGCTTATATATATGCTTTATTCTTAGTTGTCTTTCTTAAAAAATCCGGTAATGTTTCCCATAAGGTGTTTTTTACGTGCTACTCCCCTTGGGCGTTATGGGTGGTTTATCGAATAAGTAACTATTGTATGTCATTTGTTGAGTTTCTCTTTTGGGGGAGCAGAAAAAATATTTTTCCCCTAAAAAATATTAAAATTTAAAGAAAGCGATGAAAATTGTGAACAAAATTTTACAGAATTTTCCAAATGGCGTTGAAAATTGATATCCATTTTTCAAGATATTAGAAATAAAATTACATGAATTTATACACCGCCGAAGAAAGAAGAAAGGTATTAGAATGAAAATGTCGTAAGATATAAGATGAAATATGAATTGAAGAATTTTTTTATCGTCAAATTTACAGTAATTTGAACATTCACAAATCTATACACGAAATTTTTACACTATACCTTATGAAAATGTTGTACTAGGCAGCTTATATGAGTTAAATAAGTAAAGCTGACATGCTTTTCATATCTCTGAGATGAGTGATTTTGAAGCTAGACGAGCGATTAGGGAAATGTGTTTCAATTTTTGCTATTACGCTTACAGGCAAATGACCAAAGACCAAAATGAAGGCCTTTGACGAACTGCAGCAGTCTTGACTTGCACTGGGCTCACATAGGCAAATCAAACTTTTTAAACACCGCATATCGAGCATGAATCTTGAAAATAATAGATATACTAAACAAAAATTAAAATTAAAAAAGAAAGAAAAGTATAGATAGCAAACAGCATATTTAAACATAAACGATGACAATACATCTTTTAGCGTACTAACGCAACGGCCTCAAGTGATTGCATCAACTGAAGTTTAAAACGATAATATTTAAAACACATAAAAATTAATTTAGAAAGTAAAAAATGTTCAAAACGGAAGAAATGAATGAGGAATCGAATGGCGAACTTTATAATATAATATATGGTGAGAGGTCTTCGATAAAGTTCGCCATTCGATTTCTCATTCATTTCTTCCGTTTTGAACATTTTTTACTTTCTAAAATTAATTTTTATGTGTTTTAAATATTATCGTTTTAAACTTCAGTTGATGCAATCACTTGAGGCCGTTGCGTTAGTACGCTTAAAGATGTATTGTCATCGTTTATGTTTAAATCTGCTGTTTCCTATCTATACTTTTCTTTCTTTTTTAATTTTAATTTTTGTTTAGTATATCTATTATTTGTATCTGTATTATATTATACATAGCTGCATATGCGCTTTTATATATAATACTAAGAATTTTTATTAATGTTTTATTAATTAATTTAATCAATTTTTAAATAATATTTTCATTAAAATTTAGGCAATTTATAACTGTCATGAATCTTGAAACATATCCGGATATGAAGCAGGCTAGTCATATCTCTTCCAAAATGGAAATTTTGGAACACGGGAAGGAAAAAACAATCGTCAAGGTCGAAAACCTACGGGAAAAAGCATAGCGATTGGGAAAAGCTGGATTTTCAACCAAACCAAATTCCAGCCCTTCTTGCGCCGATTCTTTAGTTGGGACCCTTAGCGAGGATAGTCGGCACATCAAACGATTTGACTAGATTGTGACCTCGAGACAAGGCTACCTTTATCGGAAATGCGCTGATTGGAGAAAATAGGGGAATCGAAGAGCAGCTGTAGAGGGGGAGAGAAGATCGTTCTCCCCTACTGCCAGCGCACTTTGGAGCTTCAGATGAATGACGTGCCTGATTTTTCGACTTGAATAGGTGGCAAAAAAACCAGTGCTGGGATGGAATGTAGTACAGATGAATTGCCGGCTTAACGCGGACCTCCATGTTCTTTCTGAGGCTCAATGTAGTCAATTCGTTTCAATCAATTTGTTTCTTGCGTTCTTTTCTTTTACAAAGTTATTAATGGTTCAATTGATTGTAATGATATAATGAGCTCAATAGATTTCGCTGTGCCCGCCAGATATTTAAGAAACCAGAGTTCTTTCCCAAATTTAGATTCAAAATTTAATTATATTAACAGGTTCTCGTTATATAGGTTTTATAAAATTTTTAACACGTTCTCTGATGAACTTGACATTTTTAATATGTCTCTAGGTGCTTTTAAGTCGAAATGTTTGCATCTTTTAAATACACGATATGTTTTATTTTGCCTTTCTACAACATTTTAGATTTTTATGCGTTTTGATTTTCCGTGTTCTTATGTATTCGACCAGTTTTTTGGCGCCGTGCTTTATTTATTTTTATCTTAAGTGCTGTATTTTTTTTAATTTCGAGTGTGTATTTACGTTTTTAAACTCCTGGTGTGTTTTTATTAGACTCGGTGTTTGCGCGTTTTGACTTTTTGACCCTTACTTTTTGGAAAAAACTTTAAATTTAAAAAAAAAATACGGCTTTTGGTGTCATAGTGCGTCTTAAAGTTTTGTGATTATGTGTTTTCGTTTTTAATTATATATACGTTTGCATAAGTTTTATGATTTTATGTATTCTCTGTGGTCTACTTTTTGCTTTCTAAGGCATATTTTTTTTATTATTTTTTATTTACTCATTGTGACTTTTGTTCTTTGTGTGTTTGTCAGCACTCTGTAAATGGAGTTTCCTCTGTAGTGTGCTTTTCTTTAAAAGAAATAAATAAAAAAATAAATTCATGCTCACTTGACGCGGGACATTCATCGCTATTCCACTTTTTGGAACACAGAAAGGCGAGACCTTTCGTCAAAGTGAAATCCCGATGGAAATTGGTTCAGATAGAATTGTGCTGTTGGAATTCAAGCGAATTTGAAATCCACTGGAATGGAAGGGCATAAAAATGAAATATGATTCTTCGAGGCAGGCGATAAACCACCCGCGTGTGTGTGGAGAGCGTTGGGGAGGGGGAAAGTGCGTGGGCGTCACTCTGGGACTTTGAACCTTCTCAAACAAGGGTTCTCAGAACAAACTTTAGATCCTCCGTGAATGTCTTGCCTAAACTATCGACTAAAATGAGTGGAATACAAACCAGTTGTTGGTACAAATAGACTACTCATGAATGCCCAGCTTGATGCGCGTCAAATGCGTCGCTCCAATTTCATTCTGGAATCCGTTGAAACACTTTCTGGAGAAAAAAGGACCTGACTTCACACCGCATCTTGCAGTTAGATGTTGAATGGCACATGCAGTTATGGCTGCCATGTGTCTCGACTGGATTCTCAGGAATCCTATTGTAGTTATAACCTATGGCAAACCTCATGGAAGAATGGCGATACAGTCAAGAAAATCTATAACATCCTGCCCTCAGTTAGTCTCCGTCCCACTAACTGGATTAGAGAGGGTGTTATCTTCTTCTCTCAACACGGCCCTTTCTCTGTCTACCTCAAAAGGTTTCACCTGTCTGACAGCGATTATTGCAGTTGTGGTGGAATTGGCACGGCACTTCACTATGCCACGGAGTGTATTTACACAGTGTCTTGGCATATGAGGAAGCCAGCGCCAAACTTCGAACAAGAATGGCTGAAAAGGGTCGCCAATAACCTCGTCTCCAGGCAGAAAATTCGTGGGATTATCAAATTCATTAGCGAAAACAGATATCTTTTTCGGCCTCCCTAGCCTTCAACTTCCCAGCGAGCTGAACTAAGTAGCTCAATTACCGGGCATTCCCCCCTTCAAATAAAAGAAAGGTATTTCAACATCTAAAGAAAAGAAGACTATTGCGAACTAATAGTGTAAAAGTGAAAATGCCTGTGCTGTACGTAGTGTATATATTTCCTTCTTTTTGTTTATTTTGTTTTTCTTAAATAAAATTCCCGTGTCTTGCCCATCAAACCGTTCAGTGACCGGTCTGGTCACGGGTACGGGGGTAAGGGACGGCGTTCTGTTCTGTAGTTATGACCTATAATTAGAAATCTTTATTGTAAAATTAGAAAAAGGTGGTGGCTTCTCCCATATAAATCTTTTTTTGTGATCACAAAACAATTTTTTTTCCTGAGAGAGAACGGCCCATCATAATATTTAATAAAAAAAAAGATTTCCCTTAAAACTGGATGCTTTTAAGGAACAAATAATTGTTCTTAATAGAATGTAAAAGTCAATTTTATTTTTATGACCCATGGGATTCTCTAAACATCTATTAAATGGCATCAAAAGTTTTTTTTTTTAAATGGTCCCGTAAAATTGCTGTAAAGTGTCATTGCAATCTCAATAAAAGGTCTCTGGAAAAAAATAAAAGGGTGCCCTATACGAAGTTTATATTTATCAAGCATCTCTCTGAAAGGTAGATCATTTCTGTGATAATGAACGGCAGAGTGTGTTTTAATGCAGAGTTTAATTAAAGTTTAAGCAAAGTGCTTAAGTTCGAACACGAGTCTGTCGAGAATGCTAATTGACTCCGGTGACGCGATGACACTTGACTGAAAGAAATGCAGCCGGTCATCGATTTGCTGTCACGGAAATATATCGATATTTTATCGCAGGAATGTTTCTAAAGAGGTAGAAAGAAAACGTTCTGTGCATGTGCGCATTTAATTAACAGCTGTTTTAGAGACGAACGACTTTATTATATTTGAGCTATGATACTCCTTCTAATGTGCAGGTTCCACTGAAAACTTTTTATAACTTTATTTTACATTAAAAAATTCTTGAATCTGCTTCCCATCGTGATTAGAGTTTTTGACTAATGTCTTAGTGGTCTTAACCCGGTTGGACGCGCATCGGGCCTGCGAGGCCCGGTGCATGCTAGAATTTGATACCGAAAATTAACTCCTGCACGAAAAAATTCCAGATTCACAGGAGCTGCATTCAAGGTAATTTACTTGAATTTATTTATTTTTACCACAGCATTCAAGAATTATTGTTACCTCAGGAAACAGACGATCGGGACTCCGAAGCCCGATTCGCGCGCTCGCATTTCTGTGTTGGATCGCTAAGGTATAATAGGTTCAAAAGTCTTGGAAATGCTTATATACGAGACAGATGACCCATTAATGCTTATATCCGGGAGAATTGAGGTAATTTTGGACGGGAAAAGCCAACCTTTTCATAAATACCTTCGAAGTACAAGCATTCATCGATCTTCTTCAATTTAATGCGCTCCCAGGAAGAGAATTATCTGAAAGTTATTTTTTTAATATTTCATATTCTGTACATAGTGCAACAAAAGTTTTCTATTGCAGTAAATGCAATTTTCTGCGCGTTTTGTCGTCCTCGAGTAAGTGTAAGGAACGCGCGTCTTCTTAGGTTAAAGAGCTTCAAGCGAGTGGATTCATGATAACGTGATGCACTTTGTCTATATCTGCGTCAATTTCGATTTGGAATCCATTGCGCATATTACAGGAGGAACGCCAGAAAACAGCGAAAGACAATATGCAGTTAGATGCCGCGCATATTTTACTTGAGACTATTAAATATTGTGAACCCTCCCCCTTGCAATTGTTTGGCAGAATGAACGAATTTAACACTCTGACTCCTAAGCCGGTCGTAACCGGCCATTCAACTTCTATACTAGTGGATCGGATTCCGGCCGGTTGCTGTTCCGAAAGGGGGGAGAAGGCAGATGGGCGAGTGGTCTTTAAAGGGACCCTTAGGGGAGTGATGAGAGGCCTGCCATTCATATCTCCCGCCATCCGTAGTGAGGAGAAAAGGGGGAACGGGGTGGACGAGTCCATTCCACAGATCACACACAGCTGTTCCTCCGTATACAACTGTACAGAACTCTTAGTAGTCAGAGGGTTAAATGGATTTGTAATCTATCCCTAATTGTTTAATGCATAGGATCAATAACCTATCATTCTTTCTGTATTGAATATACTTTTCAATTTTCAAATAGAAATAAAAAGATAATTTGCTTTATTTTCTTCAGTCCCAGATTCTACTCATAAGTGCTTGTCATACAGGGTATTGGTTTATATTTTTTAATGCCATGGTCTTATTCTTTAGTCGTTCATGTTCTTTATTTGTTCAGTGACATTGTGTCAGAAGTTCAGGAAAAAAACAGATTTGTTTGGTTAGTGTCCTGAAAGAGGCGAGAGAAACACAAACAAACATAGACAAAAATATTTTTATTTCATTCATCTAGACAAGAATGTTGCCAATTCTCTTTAAATGAGTTTATTTTTTTAGATTAACGATTCTGCTCAATCCAGAGAGGGATTCAATGAGTCAAAACTAGAAGAATGAACTTTTCTGTATTCAGCATCGAATATGGACGCAATATATCATATCATAGTCCTCTTCAAGACTATAAACCTTCTCTAGACTGCAGAATGTATAAAAAATTTATTAATTTAATTTCGACATCTGTAGTAGATTTTCTTATTTAAAAGCTAATATTTATTTAATAAAATGATTCCTGCAAACTTCCAGATTTATAGAATAAATCCAGTTCATTGTAAGAAAGAAAAGTGAATTACAAATGTCAAAGCAAAGGAAATATGTGCTTAAGCAGGAAATGAATTTTGTTTATTAGACATTTTATTTAAACATCGCATAAATTAGTACGAAATTCTGTAACAATACGAAAGCTACCAGATGCAGAGCTGATGGTTGCACTATCTTTTAAGCAAAGAGACTTACGAAATATAATTGTATTATCATTTTTGTTTACAAGCACATAACAAGCCAGCTTTAAAACGCAACACCTCAATTTTATTTAAGAACATGCTTCAAACAATATGAAAGTAGTTGTATACAAAAAGAGTTACATTTTTATAATGCAAATTTTTTTCTGGAATTACTGAAATCTTCATAACGATATATATATGTAATATCAGGTTTTAAAAGTGAAGTAATCCATGTTGTTAAGGAAGAGACAGCAGTTGTTAAATCTTCATTTTTTCCATCGTAGACAATAGTATGTTACTTTTCAATAGTTAAATCATTGATATTATACGAGTATCCATGAACAGATTGAAAAAGGTAACGCGCGAAGAAGCGCAACGTTGTTGTTCGTTTACATGTTGGAGTCAAAAAAGGCAGATAGGAATGCACAAAAAGTTTAAGTACCCAGAGAAGGGAATTTCCCCGGAAAAGACACGTGACTCGAAAAGAAAGTTGTAGTGCGCTTATTACGATAGAAGTAGAATTAATTAAAATGAGGTGTCGTCAAAAGTGATTTAAGAATTAAGAAAGTAAGAAAATTAAAATATCACACACACACACACACACACACACAT
>BGPR01020105.1:209-28285 GCA_013235015.1 Araneus ventricosus
TAGGGAATACACGAGAAAACACCATGTGACGTCACGGCCTGTCGGAGAGAATATTTAAGGACGGCGCTTAGATCAGAGGAGCGTCTTTATCGACTGGGGTCGCCTTGGAGCACGAATGCCTTTGGAGTTCTACCCGCAGTGCGAGCTGGTGAGCTGAGCGCTATTGAAGGTGTAGTTATGGTCTACTAGTTATTAGTTATTTGCTGACTATTTGTGTTATTAGATGACAAAGTGCTGAACTGTTATTACCTGCGAATTGTTGTATGTTTACATTGGTAATCTGTGCAAGAACTATTGTTTCCTGTACCTGTGCTACGTGTTTTCCTGCATATTTGTAAATAAATCTTCATTCTCCATTATCCTGCGTGTTGGACTGTTTACACCATACACCTACAGTAAGACATTTCGCAACAATACATTTTAACTTTTAAAGAAGCAAACTCTGAATGCCATCAGTAGTATTTAAGATCAATTTATAAAACAATTTCTGATTTAGTAGTTAACATAAATACATCATAAAAGCGAAAAAGCAAAAATTTTTAAAGACGGTTAGATTGCTGCAGTGACAGCCTCTCAAACGCTGTCTTCAGCTATAGCTACAAAATCGGAAAAATTAGGAAAACTTACCACAAATAGTTTTTCATAAATAAAAAAATATATAAAACATAATTCGCCCGATGAAAAACGTTACCTTTATCCATTACGCTTAAAAGTTTGTTATTGAAATATCTTGGGTGTTTTCTAGAGATTGAATTCTCATATTATTTTTCTGAAGCTTGTAGCAATTTTAGTCTTAAAAATTATTTTTATTTTAAGATTTGACAGCATTCATATAACATTTTAATTAATAACGATTTTTTTTCACTTTTTAACTGTCTTAAAAAGCATTTGTATTTATCACCGAAAGTATATTTTACTAGGCAATTGAATTAATTTGAGTTATGAGGGTACTTTGATGAACGTTCTAATAATCTTTAAAGAATGTGTTTATTCTAACTGATCTATTATCTTAGAAATATACTAAAAATGCGTAAACAGTTAGGGAATGTGGAATTAAATATGTAAAAATAAATAAATATGTTCAGAGTTATTATATGATTAAAGTGCGCCTATTCATTCAGAAAGCCATAAACCCGGTTCTATGGCTCTAAATTAAATTTTCACTAGTAAATAAGTACAAGAGATGCGTTTTTTGAAGGGAAAAAAAAAAGAATATTTCGTCAAAAGTGGCGTTGCATCATTATATAATACGACTTTTGTGGATTTTGTTATTACTGCTTTAGAATTGAACGCATCATTTGAGTTTTAGTTTCACTAAAAACACTGGCGCAATTCAAAAATGAACAAAGTCTTTTTTCATTCAAAATACTTAAATTTATGCAAGTTCTTATTCTCTCGTTTTCACCGAGTGCATCATTTGTATTAAATACACTTAGTGAAACACATAATTTCTGTCCATGCAATACGCATTGTCTGCGCCACAGAGAGGGAGAATCAGAGGTCTCACTCCGCACCAGAGTTTGGTAAACGCGAGCTCAGGAATTTAGGGCAAACCGGAAGACGTCCCTCTTCGCTTGAAGATACCCTTGTTGAAGTTGATCACTGCTCGCTGCCCTCCCCCTTCCATCCACAGATGCAAGCAGTTGTAAAACTGATGAGTCAGTCTAGTAACTGTCGAGCTATTCGTAGAGGAAAGAAAAGTCTCTTCGGATCATATTCGCATCACAAACAATTTGTTGTTTTAAAATCATTGATAACTAATTTTAATATTAAAATGTCTTTATATTTCCCTAAAACTTTGCACCGATTTTCATGGCTTCAGAAAGAATTTCGAGATTAGTTGCATGTATTTCTCTAAATAAAAAAGGGGGGTATTTTTTCCTCGTTGAGTGATTACTAGAGAAACATTTTGCATTAAAATTTGTATCATGCTATAATTTAATAATAAATTATTATTTTTCAAAATGTTGAGGGAGTCTTTGCAGCTGCAATTGTTTTTCAGTATATTTATATAGCAAACTCACGTGTGTGTAATGTTGGATATATTTATTAAAAAACTGTGTGGAATTGTGAAAAAAAGGAAATTTTATAAATATGTGATTATAATAAGCAATTGTATGCCATTGTAACCGATCAAATCAGGATTTCGTTTTAGAAATCTTTTTATCCCGTCATTTTTGGGTGTATTATTAATATATCTATTTATTACCATACCTTTCTTAGCTAGATAAGCGGGGTTTTTTCATCATTTTACAGTCTGCATTATTGACAGGAAAACTAAAGTCACTGAAATAGGTTATAGTTGCAACCGTCTTTTTTCATTCTCAATGGAGAAAACCAGGGGATTTCCAAATTTCCCTATACGAAGTAACTTTCTTTAGTAACTAACTGTTCGCTTGGGGTACCAAAATATTTCCGACTCTTGTGGAATGACATTAAAGCAGGCCTCTAGGGTTTCTGGAGAGAAATCCATATAATTACAAGCCCATAACTTCCTTTCATACACCCTGGACATATCTGAAGTAAAGGCAAATATTGTTCTTATTATTATTTAATAGAAAAATAAATTAAAAAGCGAACTAATCCAAAATTATATGCAAACCTACAATTTTGATATCAAGACCAGTTATTTAATTTCATTTATCTAGGTCGTTTAATTTCATTTATATAGGTTATGAGTTGTTGTGTTTACATGCACAAGGAGGGACAAACACAAGGCATAATTCCAAGAATGCATTTTTATGAATCAAGGAGGTTTAACACATTGCCGCACACGACGGTTGTAGCCCCCCGTCATGCATCCTTTCATTATTAAAAAAGAAATATTATTACCGTTACATTAATTGTTCAGTAATAAATTACCGTTACATTTATTGTTCAGTAAGAAATTATCATTACATGAATTCTTCAGAAAGATACATGAACAAGGAGGGACAAACACAAGGCATAATTCCAAGAATGCATTTTTATGAATCCATGAGGTTTAACACATTGCCGCACACGACGGTTGTAGTCCCCCGTCATGCATCCTTTCATTATTAAAAAAGAAATATTATTACCGTTACATTAATTGTTCAGTAATAAATTACCGTTACATTTATTGTTCAGTAAGAAATTATAACTATAGAAATTATTAACTCATAATGGGTAGTTAAAAGATTTTGCTGCTGAAGGCAGGATATGGGCAATGTTTCTTATTGCCCAGATACTGCGAAAATTCGGGATGAATGTAAAAATCACTCGGAACGTGATATAACTGAGTCATGTAAATTCCATGACGGGGGGAAGAATTCTGTTAAAAACCATTTAAAACATCATCCAAAAACGACGGAAAACGTAATAAATGTTCGTATATTAATCGAGAGACAGATTGATGAAAATTATTTCAGACAAGTTAAGACTCTTGACAAGTCTAATCAACTTAATGTAGAAAAGGACTTTTCCCAGAATCGTTGTTGTAAGTACAGAAGCTCTGATAAGAATTGTTGGGTTCACGCAATTGACAGCAGTGGTAAAGCACGTATCGCTGTATTTATATTTTTGTTTTAAGAGTTGTGAACCTGGCATTTTCTACTCAAGTTTTAGTTCCGATGTAAAATTCATGAATAATGCGTTTGTAAAACAAATGTCTATTTTCAGTTTAGTAAGAGAGTTATTATTTTTATTGTGTGTGAAACTACTTTTTGTTGAGTCAGGAACTCAGAAGTATGTTTACTTAACTCTAGTGAATTAACATCTTGAAAAGTTTTACTTTTTAAAAGGTGAAACATTAATTAAATTTAGCAGAGATTTCGGTGAAATCTTGGTTTGCTCCAACAAGTATATCCCAGAAAATCATATAGTCAGTGTGGAGATGGGCATGAAGAAGGACTCTGAAGATAAAAATGCTCAAAGTAATGAAGGTAAGTATGAGGCTAAGAACATCTGAGAAACTCTTAGAAATGTGAATGGAGCAACTAGTGATGGACCAAATGTTGCTATTGAAAAGTGCAACTTGTTAGACGAATTACATAGGCCTGAAACACTCCCTAATTATAATGAATACTCATATTCAACTCGAATAATAAATTCACCAGTATTTGAATCAAGGAAAAAGACTAAGCGTAAAGTGAAGCACAAATATAAATACCATAAACACAGAAAGAAAAAGAAAACACGTAGTTCACATGAATTCAGAAGTTAAGACATTATCTCGAGATGGGCAAACATTTTATTATACAAGTTGATATCAATCCAATTATCTGACTTAACTTTGTGTCTAGTAAAAGTCCCAGATTAAAGAGATGGTCATTCATTTTGCAGCCACTTTCTTTTGAAATTAACCATCGACCTACTTCAAAGCATAAAAATGCGAACGGATTAAGAAGGGTTCTTAACCTTAATGGTCCTTCTTTAATTGTGTGAAAAAATGTTAAATGTTTAATTAAGTTTAGAAAAAAAATCTGTTTATGTATACAAAGAAACCGAGCCTTTCGCATTCATATAAAGTTATAGTTTTGAAATTATTTATTTTGCATTCATGTACTTATTGGAGTTGTAGTAAATTTGTAATATTTTTAGTATTTTAATGCTTGTTTGCAAATAAAATGTGAGTTTCATGTACGGGATGTTCCGGAAATGTAGTGTCATCTTCCCATATGTTTAAAATTTTATTATGCTTTTTGTTTTATAATCTCTTTTATATGTTTATTTTTTGGTCTTTCCTTTGAAGTAGTATTTTTTAAGGATAGCTTTATTTATAGGTACTGTACCTGCGTATAAAACGTTATTTGCAGGTACAATGCGCCAACGTCCGGTTCTTATTCGATCACCCTAATTAAGTAGCATCGGGTGCGGTCAGTACCTGGGAGGGTGACCGCCTGAGGAACACTGCGTGCTTTTGGCTTTCTTGTTGAGTTCTTGACTCATGGACTTTGCTAGTTATACCAGATCAAGTGGAATTAGTTTCAACGATCAAAATATCTGAGGATAAAATGTCATTTACTGTTTAAGAATAAATGATGAGTTGCCGTGATTTTTTTCTCTAATCCTAATAATTTTTAAAAAATAAAATATAATTCTAGACATTATATTTCTCAATGCTGAACTTACATTCAAACCGTTTCTTCATTTCTACAAATATTTAATAGTTTGTTTTTAATCCATTGTTAAAAACTGAAGCAGAGAGATACTGTTTATTATTGAATTCTACCTGTTTTGGGGTAATGGGATTAGAAGGTACTGTATCTTTGGATAAAACGTTATTTATTAGGCAGTGTACATTCTGTTCAAATTATTTTTCTTCTATAGGAGTAATTGAAGAGACCTCGAAGCAAATATTCATACATTTTTAAATTTAAATCACGTGCAAGCATTGAGTAGCAGAAAGGGAAGAAGAATATAGTTATTTAAAATATACTTGAAAATTAACAAGGTTTAGAAAAAATGAGCAATATCAAATAAAATATTGAATTTATAGACATTGGTTTTAAAAATAATTGGTGAAAATTCAAATTCTTAAACAGATTGTTTAAGTATTTTCTAGTACAAAAGATTGCTCCCAACTTGCTGTCCGGATGCGAACGCATAACCCTTCGTGAAGAGCTACCGGGTCATTTAGTTCTTTTTCTTTAGCCTCTCACAGTTTGTTAAAATTTTCAAAGATAGCTAATTCTGCATTTTCTTCAAAGTAAATTTGCATTTTGTAAATGGGATTAGGGGCTGTCCATAAATGATGTCACACTTTTTTTAAATATTTTTGACCCCCCTCTTGTCACATGTCACGCTATATTACATAAACATATACTTTCAGTTCAGAAACAAAGCACTACGTTATAGATCATATATCAAATTTTATTTTTAAACTTTAATTATGTGTTTTAATGACATTTGTGAGCATAACAATAATGATTATACGTGTACTTATTTTGTATGAAATAAGATTAAGGCTTACAACAAATCCTAATTAATATACAATAGTACTAAAATATTTGAAAACAGTAGTATTTTGGAATTTGATATATTTTGCTTTAAAACTTATCTTTACTTTATGAACACAAAATACTCTTAAACAGATTGAATTTAAAAAAACGGCTCAATAAAATCAACCTGTTTGTGCCGCTACCAGTTCTTCCACTCACCCAGGTGGGGCGACGTATCTTTTGTTGGACATTTCAAGGGTGTGACAGGGGGGAGGTTTTCTTCTAATGGTGAAGAATTTCTGCTGCTACCATATTCTCAGAACCTACCCCAAATGCAGTTTTCGAAAAGAAAGGAATATAAGTGAGAAAAAAATCACATGAAAGTTGTTTTAGCCCAGATTAAAAAAATACCCCCAAATTCTGGTAATTTCAAAATTTAATCTGCTGATTTTAAATGTTTTTATTTTAACCAAAATGTGTGATGTCGCACTTCTTGTTACCCCCTCCCTCCCCCTTGTCAACTGTCACAATTTCACGAACCCCCCTCCAAGCGTGACATCATTTGTGGACGGCCCCTTATAGCAGATTCAAACTATTGACTTTGGGGTTTCCGTCAACTGCAAAGGGAAGTTTAAAATTTCGTATGGCATCTTTCGGGTCTTTGGAGCTCATTAGGATCGGAAATTTCTTTTTTATCGATAATTTGCCATGAGGTTTAATTTTATGACTGAAAAAACCAGTAAATATATTTTCTCTACCAAATTCAATCAAATGAATTTGAAATCAGCTCTCAAGACCAAATTAAATGTAAAACAAAAACGTCGCATGTCTCCGATGAGAAACTGAAGATTCTCACAAAGTAGCATTGATATTTCTTTTAATAATCTCATAAACACAGAAAGAACGTTTCAAGTACAAAAAGAGCATTTTAAAATTTCTACAGAAGCATATAGAATTTGACAAAACCTGCAAGTAATCCGTAGATACAGTATATCTGCAAATAACGTTTTATCCGTAGGTACAGTGTACATGCAACTAACGTTTTATTCGCAGGTACAGTACCTGCAAATAATCACTTCCATTTTTTAATCTTGTATAAATACATATTAAACATTTTTTAGGAGAATACACTGACCCGTGATGGTAAGATTTCGTCATTCTTATTCAAATGTCTCTAAGAACTTTTCGTCGTTTGAACCTCCAGTTTTTCCAACAAGGAGATATTAAGACTTTAAAGAAATTATTTTCAGTATTATATTTCAAATAATGAGCTGATAACGGCTTTATCATTAATTTTTGATGTTTTGTTTCACGAGACGCAGACTGCGTGCGTAATGTTAACGATGGTAATTGATTTAATATTTCAAGCTTATAAAGTGGTTCTTCAAATTTTTATGTCCGATTTAACTTTCTTTTTTATATAGCCAAAATAAAATAGTTTTGATATAATGATTAAACAAAGGACAGCTTCTTGCAAGTTTTTTCCACGTGGCAAAAGTTGCAGTTATTTGTCGTCAATTTTGATTGTTCTCATATAATTATTTTGTTAAAGATGAACTGGTGTGTTAATGAAAAATGTATAGTCAGATTTAAGTTATTTGTTCTATGATTTTTCGTTATGTGAAATTGGATGTTTACCATTGTCTCTCTCGTGGATATTCGATGTTCAAAATTACGAGATCCGTCCCAAAATAGCCCTCGTGTTGCTGCAAAACGGGACGTAAATATAATTAAAATAAACTAAATTAAACTCTCGTGGATTTTCGACTTAACTAGGATTTGAGAAAGAAAACTTTCGCCACAGACATTTTTACGTTTAATTCAAGGTAATAATTGATTTCAAATCCTAATATATTTTTTCCTTTCTCTTTTATTATCGTTTCTAATTTCAGATTTCAAACATCTCAGACTACTAACCTTAATTCACTTTCATTTCATTTAAAGAATGCCAAGTCTGGACCTGTAACAAAAATTACAACTTTTTTGAGGACAAAATTATTAAAAATCATCTAATTTTCGGATACAGATACATGATGATTTGCTTATTTTAAATTCTGACAACTTACATTTCATTATTGATTGTTATGCAAAAGAACTGTTAGAATTGTTAATCAAACGAACTCTCGTCAAAATAAAGCTACCTTTTTAGATATTAAAATTGGGATTAATTAAGTGTAAAAATCTTTATGATTTTCATTCCAATATAGATTCTAGAGTATTTAGAAACGTAATTTTTAGTCAAGCTAACAGAATTAAAAATATATGTAATAATAGAAATTATTTTTTAAGGGCTTCCAATATTCTTTAAAAACTCTCAATTCCCTTTTAATATCCACGGCATTGAAGGTCTTATCCTTAAAAGCGGTCTGGAAGTCAGAAAAAAGAAAGGAACTGGAAAGCAGTCTTTACAATCTAAAAAAATCACATTCATTGAGGCATAGATGGAAACTAAGGGCTTTTTTTCTTAATATGTCTGGATTGGTTTCATCTGTTTCATCCATTGACAAAATCCTGTTTCTGCCTCTTCTGTTTTGATTTTTCGAATATAGATGGCGCCATGGAACTAGTATTTTCTTTAATAACTCCTCTTTCTTGGAGAAAATTAGTGTGGGTTTGTGATCATATAAAGGTTTTTTTTCTCATTTCTCAATTATGGGCATAGGGTATATCTTTTTATTTATGAAGACTATTTTAATATAGCCAGATGGCGAATATTTTTAATCAATCATATTAGCGTTTGATGTGTGTGTTTTTTCACTTTCTTTTGAAAATATGCTTTTTGATGTTCAGATCTCCATTGTCCATTGTTTGGGAAAATTACGCGCTATGAGAAGCTATGTGTGGCGTAATGCTAGCTTCTTACAGAAAAAATTTCCAATTATTATTTTGAATCCATTTCAAATAGTTCTTAGCCCTTGGAAAAGTGAACTAGAATGGATTTCTTGTTTATTTTTGGTTATATTCGATTAACTCTGTGTCTATTTTTATTTTTATTTTTATTATTATTATTATTGGCTTTCTTTGTATGATCTTGAATTCAACTTTTAAACTAAGTATGTCGAGTTTTCTGTTTTGTTTATTTACATTAAAATGTGGTGACTATGTATTTCCGCTGTAATGATAAGTCAAAAGAATCTTCAAAGCGGAAGCATAAAAGTCCTGCAAGTCAAGTCAAGGTTTTGACGTTAGTAAACAAAACAGAAAACTCGTCCATATTTTTGTTATTTTTATATTTTGAATGGGGAACTTTTTTTAAAAACACGTGAAAGCCATCCGTATTTATAGAAAAAAATCATTCTAATTTCAAATATGCAAGTGAAATTTTACATAAAAATTTATTTGTTTAAATATTGAGAGCGAAGGATGCACTGAAATAGCAGGAATCATGATGCAATCCGAAACACACTCTCATTGGCCGCGTAGATTTTGGCGTCGAAGTTTCCTTCATTCGCATACTTCTCTTTCGCTACTTTTGTGCCCTGCTTTGAATTAAGGCGTTTGTACTAGCTAAACATTTTAAAAGTGAAGTTTCTGGCCTTTCTACTATTAAACGTTCAATTTCACAATGGATATTGGTTTTTTACAAGGTAAATCGGATAATTTGTCAAGGATTGATTCTGCAATGATGGTAATGTATTTCAAGAAAATACCGATTTTATGATGGCTAAGATACGAGGAATAAATGCACAACGGTAAGATTTCTCCTTTTTTTTGTTTTATAATCCTCCTCAATGAAACAACATAAAATATAAAATAAAATGCTGAACTTAGCTAAAAAAAACCCTGTCATAACTCAGAATCGAAACAGTATCCCATGGTGTGTGTACTAATTTGTAGACAGACAAAGTGCTTAAAAATAAAAAAAGAATAAAAAACAGAACCGATGAAACAAAATTAATTCTAGCTATCTTCTCTTTAATGTTAACCGAATTCGGCATAAAGAAAAGAAAGAAAATCTTTAAACTCCCTTAAAAAAATCCACTGAAAATGAAGAAATAAATTAATTCTAGTAATGCTATTAAATCATCACTATCCCCGTGTGCATGAATAGCATAAATAAAAAAAAAGCAAGAAACGGCTAAATAAGGCCAGCTACGTTTCCATGTATGTGTCCGAGCTTAACTTTTCATGTGAAAAAATAAAAGTAAACTTTTAAAAAATTAAACAACCGTGGTTTGAAAAGTATAAAATAATTTTCTTTTTAAAATCGATGCCAAAATAGAAACACTATTAAATCTATTTATAAACCTTAATCAACAATAGAACCTTAAAACTACACGTGTCTACCACGTAATCTTTCAATACGAGCTCATTCAGGCACTTATGCTTTTAACCTCATCTTATACTTATATCAAAAACAGAACAAATATGAAATTCAAGGCTCTTCCTCACAGTACTTCCTGATATTGTAATGGTTTCTTAAAATGTAAATTCCATGCAATCAAAAAAGGGGGATAATAGAGGGAAAAAAATTAAATTTAACTATTTGTTTTAAAATATCTATTTCTTTTTTCCTGTTAACCTCACCTTATACTTCTTTAACTAACTTTTTGAAGACAAATTTTGATTTTAATACATTCATTGAATATAAAGAATTTATTTTGCAACAAAAATTAATTCTGCGAATTATTTTGTTGAACTACGAATGAAAACGAATTCATTATCAAAAAAAGTCGTGAATTTAAACTAATTTTTAAGATATTCTTATTAATTTTCAATAGTACTGTAATTTTTTTTAAAAATATAAGAAACATTCGAATATCCATTGAAAAAAATTATGCAATAATTTTTTTAAAAAAAGAAGAGCAAGTTTTTTTTTAAATAAAAAAAGAATCTTAAAGAGGGTGGGATCTTCTATATTTTTACCTTTGAGGGGCCTGGCCCTTCAAAGGGTAAAAAAATAAATTCCATGTAATTAAACGGGAAAAAACTAATTAAATTTAGCTATTTGCTTTAAAATATCTTTTTTTTACTGCTAACCTCACCTTCTACTTTTAAAAACAAAAAAGATATAGAATTCTGAATTTACTGTGCTTCATGATATACAATTTTAATAGATATAATATATATTAATTAGCTCACATCAAAATGTTCTCCATAGACATGACGAATGCTGCTTGCTGATAATTCCGGATTAAGCTTCGGATCTCACTTCATCGCTTTACACCACTTTTTGCGAATAACATAACTTTTTGCACATTGATAAATAATTTATCGGGTGCCGTTACAGTTCTATTACTACATTTAGGAACAATACAATACTTGTATCTTGCCGACATTATTTTATCTGATGCGATAGTCGGAAAATATAGAAAAAAAGAGAATCTCTATAGAGAGCAAACGGGAAGGAAGCGTGTGTCTCCCCCTCAGAGGAAGAATACTTAAGGGGGTAGCACACTTGTTTATATTTCGTCACCAAGGGAAAGCAAGTATTCGATGGACGGTTTCTCCTTCAATGTGTCCTTGACCGAAGGGGGTTGGACGCCCCTTCTTTACTATCTGAGAACCCAAAAAAAAAGGGATGACAGTTGCAATGTGTAATTGCCTTTTAGGCGATGCAAATAATTTTTTTTTGGCGTTTGTATATTCGATGTCCTTTCACTTCCGCATTGGGCTTCGTACTTGTCGTTTATTGCTTTTTTCTTCATGGATACCAATGCACTTTGGTTTACGCTGAGGCAGCTTTAGTGGTGATGATGATGGGGTGATTTTAAAACAGAAGGAACAAAAAAGAAGAAAAATCTTTAATGTAAAAATGACATATATAAAATATTAAATCATAAAAATCCCCTCACTGTCTGAAACTTTCTAAAAAATTGAAAGCGGTCAAGAATTAATTATCGTGAATGTGCAGACGACACATCGTATTTGCGAAAAAATCCAAGAAAATATTTTCAATTGTTTTGATTTCTACAGAACACAAAAAATTGGTGTTTCATCTTTATTTATATAATTTACCAACATAATTAAAAGGCAAAAAAATCCCTAAAGAAATGCATACATAGTAAATAAAAAGATAAAGGTTAGATGCTCCAACTTTTGGAAACTGTACCAGTTTTGGACAAAACGCATCTATTTGTCCAGAAATTAGCCACTGATTTGATATTAACCATTAAGATGCATTCCTACAGCTTAAACAAATTCTTCTTTAGTAATTTACAATATGATTCGTACATTTTTCCTTAACATGCGGCTTGTAAGAAAATTAAATGCATGAACATGTATCAAGTACTCACAAGTGTTGCAATCTTTCATCGTCAGGCTGTCAGAAATAACTGTTAATTCTAAAATTAATTATATTTAGGGATTATGAGGGGTTTTTCTTATTTCCTAAAGGGATGCTTTAAGTATTTGCATATAAATTCAGCCCTTAAAAAATTGTACAAGTGTATACATCATGTGTAGGGGAGACAAGGGTACAATGGACCACTTTTGTAAATTTTGAATGTTTATTCTCAAAGAACTTTTTTTTCGCTTGAAAAAAATGCATACATCTTCTCTACATGTTAAGATTAATATTACACTCACTCTAAATCTATTAATTATCTATACTTTTTTTAATATTTATTTTTAAGTAACAAGCGACAAAGCATTTTTAATAGCATAAAACATAGAATGCATCATATTTGTTTATCCATGGTTTCAATGCATACTTATAATGCAAGATTAATGAATATTAAACTTGGCAAATTACACACCAAAAGATTTCTGTGTCACTGAAAGTCTCCTGTTTTTTGTGAAAATGTAGCTTCATCATAATATCTTGAAAATTTACAAAAGATTGGTCATCTATGGAAATGCTTTTATGGGACAGTACTAGCCTCTTTCTTAATAAATTTTATATCATTTAAGACTTAATTTATGTATAATATGCATAGATACTGAATGTTTATGAAATATAAACAAGAAAAATCTCAAATAAATAATGTAAAACTTTGACACACAATAAATTGATTAAAAAGTAAGAAATTTGATATTCAGTTATTTTATATGCAACGAAAAACTGACTTATAAAGAAGGAAAATGTAATAAAATACATACTGCATATATTTATATACTGCTGTATTTTTGCTTAATATTCAGTAAAATGCCTGTTATATTGTATGATATTTATGTGGCCAAAACTGGTACAAATTAAGATATATTACTTAAAAATTCACAACTCAAAATATAATTTTTTTCCAGAGAAAGATTTTTTAATTAACAGGCAATAAAGTTTACTAAAGAATAGTGTCAGTACGACTTAAAAAACTTGAGCCAGTCATCCACTGTGAAAATTCCAATTCAAATTTTCTCTTAATGTGGCAAAAACTGGAGCATCTACCTTATTTCAATAAAAAAAACTAAGATGTTAACACGTTATGGCTTCTGTAGCCCAAAAATCACGCCTAAGTTTTCAATGACGTCACTGGTGAGTCGAACCTGATTGGTTCAGTTATTCACGCCCATGAACTTGGATGGATCTTTTTCGCTTTACTGGAAAGCTCCCATCTTCGCTTTGCGGGCTAATAAAACCGGTTCAAACGCCCTAGAAGCGGTTTTACTCTCCCTTGGTGACGAAATATAAGCAAGTGTGCAACGGCTCTTAGAGAGCGCATTCCCATTGAAATGGCTTGAATAAAGTAGCACCAAGATAAGTCACGTGACACTAGGAATTTGGCGATAAAAGGTTGCCAACTGAGTGCTATACCTATGACTGTACCGCCGTTTTTGGCAAAAAATTCGGTAGTTTTATACGATTAAGCAAGTCGTGAGCATTATACAAATATTCCAGGCAGTTTCGAAATGGACGGATGGATTCATTAGATTTCAACCGAGAATTTCGTTATTCTTTTCCCCACAAATTAATAAATAAAATAATGAAAACCATCAATCATAAATTAAATAATTATTTAATATTTTTAAAGCAATAAGTTTTTTTGTTACAATTTCGATCTAATTTCTTTCCATTATTCTACACAGTTTCATTTATATTTTCAGAAGGTAGCATTTAATGTTCATTTATTTTACATAAAATCAGACTTCTGTGCTTGACTTCAAGGTCCACTTAATTTGACAAGTTTTTAATCTAGTTTAGCATGCACCTGATTATATTAATCTTACAAGCATTTCTGCGTTTTGTATGGACAAAAAATTATTTATACATAATTTCGATGACAATGCAATATTTTTATGTTTCGCCCCTCCCCTGGGAATTTCAAAATAAAATTGAACACATGCCACAGAGAAATTTTATGCCAGAAAGTAAAAGGAATTTCATGTCTAAAATTTTCATAAAACAAGTATTATTTGGGAGACTGGCATGTTCTCTTACTTTAGTATAAAATTTGTAATTTTTTTAAAGAATTTAAAATAGTTAAACATTAAGAGGGAAAGAGACTGCAGTTCGAAAGTAACAGTATTTTTAATTTTTATAATGAAGGTATGATTAATAGCTAAATCATCCTTCCTGTTCCTCCACACCTTTTCATTATCTAACTAAATCAAGAATTCGGCCAAACTCGATTTATATGTGTACTAAAAATCCAAGATTCCTTTAATATTTAACTCATTTTGATATGTACATGTGTGAAAAAAATATTTCTGTAACATCTTACTCATAATCTAGTTCCCAAATTATTTTATTTACTTAATCTTATCGTAAATTTTCCATTTTTGTCCCTTTTTTTTCTTTTCTTGTTAGCCTTGTAGTAAAATTTTTAACCTCAAAGGAAGCATACTAAAATTATATTTTCTATGAGATTTTATTTATTTTTTAAATTAAATATTGTCCCATTTTCTATTCTTATTGTTTCGTTTAAGTGGTAATGTAACTGTTTTGACTTTGCCTGTTCATTTCTTTTACCGTTTTTTTAGGATCAGTTTCTCTTTCCTTCATTTTTCTATTTAGTTTCAGTAAAAGTGTTTAACTTATAATTGCAATGATACTCTTATCACAACAAAATATCCTTATCCCTACCCAAAGAAAACAATTTAAGATCTTATACACCTTGAAAATAGTTAGCTATAACGATGCTACACATGATAACACCTTCTGCATTCGTGCTTACCAATTTTTGCCTGACGACAGGTCATGTTATGTTGATTCAACCCGTAACAACTGTTGCGAGTTTCTTGCATCTGATGGTATTTATTTGCAAAGTGTTCAGTACTCATAATTCAAAACGCAGATTTCTGGTTCTTCTTGTTGCATTATGTTTTCATATTTAATTAAATTTACACCAATTCTTGTCATAAGCATATTTATTCAAGCTAGCAAACTACATAAACAGTATTTTTACAAAAATAGCACTTGGAACATACAGTTGAAAAAGAAAGATAAAGGTTAGCTTTAATTTAAAAACAGTGGTTACTAATGAAATTTATTTCTTAACATTACAAATTTTAGATTTTTATGGATGGTTTAGAATTTACATTTAATGCCCTTTAAATATTGTTAATTTAGTATTTTTGCTTCTAACTCTGTTGATTTGCAAAGAAGCAGTAATTGATTTTGAAACACGACAAAGTCTAATTTTAAAATATTCAAATAACACACTTTTGATTTAAAAAATAATATGATTATCGAAAGTAGTTTGATTTAATATATGATTATTTAAAACTGAAAATACATTATTTACATTTATTTTTCTCATTGAATCCGCAATCAACAATTCCAAAACATTTTTTGAAGTAATTTTTCCGGCAGCTTGAATTATGCGAAAACTTTTTTCTCCGATTTTACAGAGTTGATAAACATCTTTACTTGGATTAATAAAACCTCCTTTATTTTTAAGATTTATTAAATGATATGAATTTTCTGCAGAATTCTCATCATATGTTAATGCACCAGAGCATTCCTCACATTTAATTGCAGAAATTAATTTACGCTGCACAAATTCTGAAATATAAGCAACAACATCTTCAACATACTCACTTAATATTTTAGAGGAAGGTACTTTAGAGTAAGCATGATCAGATGTTGCTGCCTCAGATTTATCGATTATTTGCAAATCGTCACTTAAGCGACGATCATTATCATGATTAATATTTTATACAAAATTATTTTTACTTTTACCCTGACTTCCTACACTTAGAATGTTCATTTTTGAAAGAGAAATGCAATTAGAATTTTCTGAAGATGCTATTTCGTACCTCAATGCTTGTATGCTGCTTTGAATTGCTTTGCGGAAGGATTATTGTTATATCCCCCACGACTTCTAATCATGCTAAAAAAAGTTTCCAAGTGATCTTGGCTAAATTTATATGTCATTAAAAATGACAGCGTAGATTCATTTGTCTCAATCAATGATTTATATAAGCCTTTCACACTGCATATTAAAAAACCTAAAAACCCTGTCCTCCATTTGCTTGAAACAACATTGATTCCATCTTTTGATATTATTAGGTTTCGTAAATATAAATCACATTCATTGTGAAAATCAAAAAAGTTTTTGCATTATCCATTTTAATTGGCGATTTAAAACCTTTACTAAGTAAATTTCTGCTATTCAAACTTTCAAATAGCTTATCAAATAGACGAATAAATCGAATTGTTGTATCACAACCTTTAAATTCTGCTTTTTTTAAATCATTTGCTAGCCAGTCCAAAGCATTTGCAACACTTTCACTTAATGTCTGTGCTGCAAATTTTACTTTTATTTTTTCGTTGTACCACTGAATATGGCGATTTCGAATTTTTGTAGCTGCCAAGAGTCCTTCATCTTGCTGAAATTTTTATAATTTTACCTCATAACTCCAATCTATAATTTGGTTATTAACATTGAACCTTTAGAGCCCAAGGTGTTGCGCACTAACTTTAAGCAGTGGCAGGGATCAAGAAAAATGCATGCATCTTCACCAGTTATTGGATGCGGAAAAGTTGATTTTAAATTGACTTCCTCTAGTCTTGCTCCCAATTCATTACCAACTTTAAAGTTGCAAAGTAAGCCATCAAAAGTTAATACAACCGCTTTGATTCCGGTTTCATGCAAATATTCTAAAGCTATCTTAATTAAATTTGTTCGCTCGATAGCAATCAATCCGTCAATTAGAAAATATGCGATTGGAATTTTCCAATTTCCATTCACTGCATTAACCACAAACACAAATGTTAATGCATTGTTAGCAATTGGTAGTTCAGGACTTTCCAAGTCAGTTCCATAGTCGATGTATCCACATAATTTGCCATTATATAATTCGGTTTGTCTTCGAATTGACATTTCATCTATAATAAGACAACACACAATTTGTCTGTTTCGTTGAGAAGCTTCCACAGCTTTGCATTTTAACACTTCAAGAGCTTCCTTGGTAAATCCATGTGATCCGTCAACTACTTGATACCATTTTTTTTACTGTTGATGTATGGAGCAAACAAGTTTTGAAAACTTTCCTCACATACACATAGGTTTTTTTAGAATAAAAGTGTAGTGTCAATGCAAAACTTCTCGATTCTGGAGCATACTTTCCCTTTTTAAGACCAGATGCTCTAAGTAACATCTCTAAAGCTGGTCCATCAAACATTGTCTGGAAAAAAAGATTTAAATGTTGAAAACCAAGATTTAGTTATTTCGAAAGACTTTTAAAAAATGACATTGCAATTAAACTTTTAAAACTACAATTCCTTATTAAAAATAAATTTTAAGAAAAATATAATGCCACTAAATTATATTCACATATTACGCATAATAGCAAATTTTACATTTTTTTTTTCTGTATTTAATTAGGGGGGGCTGGTTGGTTGAATGATACTGAATATCAATACATGCGTTTACTATTATATACAAAAATAAATATGGATGTAGTTACAGTTAATATATATATTTACATATAAAATAGATAAACATGTACAAAGATAAAAGTTGCAGGCGGACTGCTTGCAAATAATATTATACAGGTTCAAGTTCTGACTGGGATTCGAGTCAGAGATTCAAATCTATAGGACCCACACACTTAAAAGAACCGTAATGTAAAAATATATACATAAGTTTTTGATTTAAATCAATTTTGTTTTTTTTAAAAATCAGTGATTTAAATCTAATTTAAATCAAGTGACATAACTCATGCCAACCCTGCTTGGAAATAGACAATTTTTATACAGATTCACAAGGGTTTCTTGTAACTTTCATTTTATAATTTGGCATTTCCATTTTATACATTGTCTCAATTTTATATCAAATCAGGAATTTAAAAAAAATAATAGAAAAAGTAGAAAGAAAATTATACCTTTAAAACATTAGCAGCTGGTTCTGTCACTACACGTTTCTTCTTAAGATCTAATAGCATTTCTTTCAATGTAAAGAGTTTCTTCTCCAACCTCTTCGTTTTTCTCTCCGCATTTTTTATTTTCATTTTCAATTTTTTCTGTTGACTTTGAGCAATAGATAGTAATTTACGTGCCTTTGTTAGTGAATTTATATCATCATCATCAAAATCACCAAGGTAATGCTTGCGTTTTCTAGTAGCTGAAAAAAAGAGTTAATACTCCATTTAATTAAGGGTGGATACATGAAAGGCATCATGAGAGACATATCTTCAGAGATGAAGAAAATGTCCACACAAATAAAACCATACACACGTATTCGTATTTAGATAGAGAAAGATTTTTTTAGATTAACAAATAAAGGATAGGTCATTAAAAGTTGAGATTTCCCCTTAGAGGGAATCCAGGATTGGTCTTTTATTAGAAAAAAATGCTTTCTACCAAGACATGGTTAAAACCACAGTAAAGGTCTGATAAATACTATAATGCAGCGGTTCTCAAACTTTTTCAGTTGCGGAGAACCTTTGAAATGGGAAATTCAACGCGGAGCACTAAAATTTATCTCGCAGCTATATACTATATTTATTAAATAGAACAACAAAATAGCATTGTCGATACAAGGTAGTTTCGTCATTTAAGGCTGCAAGACATTAGATTTCATTGTTTAAATTTTTTTCTGCACTATTTTCCCATTGCAGACAGAAAAAAAACATGAAAAAAAAATGGAAATGAATTCAGGGCAAGTATTGCATATCCACAATTTGTAATTTTATTAATTATTACATTCTTACAAATTTTTACTTGGTTTCGTGAAACAGAAATTTAATGAGAAGGATGAGGCTGTTTTGATTTGCACAATGAGGTTATATCTGGCTGAATTTCGGACAGTTGCAACTGAATATCTTGCTCTGCATTGAGAAGTTATCTGTATTTTGTTTTAGTAGCGGTGTATGCGGAGAATCCTGTTTCGACTAAATAAGTGGTTGCGAAGGGCAGGAGAATAAGTTTCGCTTTATCTGATAAGATTTTAAATTCATCTTTTAGTGTACACCAAAAATCTGAGATTGATTTCTCAGTTTTAAACTTTGATGTTATCGCTGTATCTGATGTCAAATCAAGCAAACATTCATATTCCTGTGATGTCAGAGAAGATGGTTTTACGGATATAGAGTATGGTTCTACAACCCAAACGTTTTCTTGTATGTTTTCATGTAATCCTTTTGGAAAATAAGAGTTGAAAGCATCAATCAAACGCAAGAGATGAACTTCAAACTCGTTTAAGATATCCGCAGGAATGTCTGATTCGAGTTCTTCTCCAAATCCTTTTGTTATTGGAAAACAATCCAGGGTTCCGGTTTTGATTGACTCTACCCAATACTTCAGTTTCTTTTTAAATTCTTCCACTTGATCAGTAGCATCAAAAACAGTTACTGCTTTTCCTTGAAGTGAGAAATATAAATCATTAATTTTTTTGAAAATATCTGCCAAATACGCCAATTTCATTAGCCAACGTTCATCACACAACTTCTCTCCCAAAGCAAAATTATTGTCTCTCAGGAAGATTCCGACTTCATTCCTTAGTTCAAAGAGGCGGATTAAACTTTTACCACGGGAGAGCCACCTTATTTCTGTGTGAAGGAGTAAAGACGTATGCATACTCCCCATGTCATCACATAAGATTTTGAACAACCTGTTATTCTTAGGTCTTGATTTTATAAAATTTATTATTTTAACAGTTTCAGACAGTACTTCCCTTATAAAAGGTGGCATTTTTTTCATTGCAAGAGCATGTCGATGAAGTATGCAGTGGCTACTGCTGCACCCCTTGGCTTTTTCTTTTATTTTTGCGATTGCACCAGACATCTTACCAGTCATAGCTTTCGCTCCATCTGTGCACACATCAACACAGTTATCCCATAGGATGCTATTCTCCGCGAAAAATTTATCTAATAATTTAAATATTTCAGTGCCAGATGTGATAGTCGGTAATGGCTTGCAGATAAGTAAATCCTCATGAAAAGAGTCCAAATATGGATAACGCACAATTACCATTAATATTGCCAAACCAGCAACATCGGTTGATTCATCCATTTGAAGTGAAAATTTAGTGGATTTTATACGAGAAATTAAAGTAGATTTCACATTCTCTGCTAAGTACCCGATTCTTCGCGATATTGTGTCATTTGACAAAGGAATTGTGTCTATCACTTTTGCAGCCTTTTCGTCAAACATGCATTCGATAATGTCTTTTACGCAAGGCTTGATAAGGTTTTCAGCAACAGTATGGGCTTCGCCAGCTTGAGCAATTCGGTAACTGACTAAGTAAGATGCCATCAAAGCCTTTTCGTTGACAGTTTTTGAATGATACGATATACATTTCTGGTCTTTCCTGAGTTCGATATACTTCCTTCTGAAAAAAACCAGTTGGTTTATCCTTGCATTCTGGATGGACCCCCTCAAAATGACGACGCATTTTTGCTGGAAACATTGAACTGTTCAGCAAGACTTTGCCACAAATTACGCACTGAGGTTTATTATCAGTGGTCTCAGCGAACCCAATATCCAAATAAGAATCATGATACTTTCGTTTTAAAGTTTTTTTTTATTGTAGAACTTGTAGCCGAGGAAGTAGGGCTATGCAACTTGTTCGATAGTTCAAGATCAAGAAGTTCTGTTCCATCCACAGTCAATGATTGATCCGAAAAACCAGCTTGTACAGCAGCAGTAACACCTCTATCTTCTTCCGCACTGCAATTAGAAAGTAATATAAACATTAGCTGTATATAACAACAGCATAAATTCGGTAAAAAGTTTAAATAAGATATTGCATCTAAAAAGATTCATTGAGGGTTTTTTTTAAAAAAAGAAAATACTGTAAAAGTGTAAATCTTTAAGAAATTCTATAATGCAAAATCTTGTGCGTGAATAGTTAAAATTTTATTTTTAGTCATTCTAATTTTCAAGATTTTAAAATATCGTAATGTGTTTAACCATTTTGATACAGGAAAAAGAAAAAAAAACCAAAAACGAGTACATACCTCTTAGATGTTGATGCTTCCACGTTTATTCCAGTTGACTTGGCAGAAGTTTTGATGTTTTTTAAGGACCCCGTCTCCAGCCAGCGATCCATTGAAAGAAAATCGATGTTATTCCCCGTATTACTAATTTAGTATTTGAAGAAACCTCCACAAGACAGATATTTTGTCATCAAAACAAAAAATCTGAGAAGCTACAGAAATAATATATTACATATAGTGAACTTTATAATTTGTCGGTTCTCGACTGAATGTTGACTAAAATGCAACTGATTTGAGAAGTGAGTAAACAACCATTTATATATGCAATAAAAAATTTCCGTTACTTCTGGAAAAGCGTCGAAGCTAATTGTTTCTGCAAACGCGGAGACAGTGAGTCTAGCCTCTGTCTGGCTCCTTGTTGTCTGGTGTTGACTTTTGACGTAAATTTGTTTTGGCGACTGGTGGACGAGAAACTGACACATTGAATGCCGACTAACTTTTTATATAGTCAATGTTTCACCTGGTCAGTGATACTCGATTTTGTGTTACACACCGAGAGCGCAAAAGGTCATAATATTGAAATATTTTTGTTCCATTTTTTTCGTGAAAAATATTTTAAATTTTAAAATATGTTTAATAAAAATATTTCATTTTAAAAATGTCCTACCTTTTCGCGGAGCACTGGAAATTGTTTTGCAGAGCACAGTTTGAGAAACTCTGCTATAATGTGTTTAGTCTTTACCAGCAACTAATATTGCTAGATGAATACCAGATTAGCTAGATGAATATATAGACCTGCACATATAGATGTAAGCTCATAGTATTAATGTTCACAAACACAAAAACGTACATCCCTGAAGTGGAAGAGTTATGTGAAGGGGAAAGTGAATAACATACAATAAATACTTATTAGAAGAAACTTAATTTTCATGTAAAACTGCACAAGAGAGTATTATAAATGAAAAATTTAGTGTATTTGAATTTATTTGCTTACTTATCAATATATTATTTGTTATTACTACTATTAAATCACTAAATCACTTTTCAAATGATAACAATATAAGTATTTTGACATAATATTATGTTATAACTCCCACTAATACTTTATAAAAGAATAGGACAATGAGAGAAGATGTGGCAGAGATTTTTCAAAATATTAGTACAAATGAGCATACATAACTTTAAAGCACATGCTTATAAATAATTTATGATTATATTGCAAAATAGTTTCACTATGCTTTAGCGAAGCAACAGATACCTTAATACATATGAATATTAAATATTTTCTTTTAAGTACGAGAAAAACATGATTTTTTTTCCAAGGACAGTAAAAATCATTTTGTGGTAAATAATGTTCAAACCTGAGACAATATATGACTTCATTTTATTTGTATATACAGGATGGAATTTTAATTGGAGTTTTTAGAAAATGCACATTATACAAGAAATATTTTAAAATCTGAATAATATTAAAATACCACGGATCATATTTTTGTATGAGAAACTTTGTAAGCACTAAAAGCTTTCTCTGGTTATAATTTATTAATATTAAAATTCAGAAGATTATGACAAAATGCTTATCTAATGACAGCTGATTAAGAACATTTTGATAAGATTTACAACAAAAACACATTTTTGCAACATATCCAACAAAACTTCAAACTATATCAAATTATAATTTTGGGATTTACCTTGTTCAATAACAGGTTTAGGTTCTGGTGTTTTCCTGACTAATGGTTTGCGTGTAATTTTCCATTCAATTACATGTTTGGGAAAATTAAAAACAGTTGGCACAGCAGTTTTTTTCAACCATGTTCCACCAAATTTCTCTCTATCCAAAACTATCTGGAGAAAAATGTTTAGAACACAATCTGGACAATTCAGTGGCTTTAAAGTTTTCTCTGCGTATTTTTATCTCCCAAATTTTTCTTCTTTCTTCATCCTTTGGAAAGCTACAACAAAATTTAATAAAATAAGCAATGATAAAGAGTAAACTAATGCTTTATTGTAATGGTAAAAACTTTCAAAAATGACCCATAAGTTACAGGCGTGCATAAAGGAAGGAAGAAAGAAAAAACGAAATAGAATAAATTTAGTAAAATACTATATATATTCAATTTTTATTTTAATAACAGAGAAACACTTCAAGTAAAAATATACATAACCACCTGAAACATGAAAAAATTAAAAGCTTAGTAAATAAATAAGTAAATGATACAGACACAGATATTTTTTAAATTGTAGAATGTCAAAAAAATATTATATTTATTCCAGCAGTTTTATTTTTTATTATTTCTTCAACATAAATTTATGATTTTAATAAGATTTATACTTTACAGCAGAGTATGTCATTATTAACTTTGTTTCTAAATATATATGACTAACAGGGAAAAAAACAAAAGTCATTAAATTTTCAATTCTAAAACTGTTGAAACTTAAAATTAAAAATAAAAGTTCAACATTGCATATATTTTTTTAATTAGCTAAAACATAGCATTTAATTTTAGTTCAAGCAACTCTTTACCAAAAAAATGCCTAATGCAATTAAAATCTAAAATAAATCAAACTACATTGACAGTTACTGTTTAATGAAACCAAAACAAACATTTCATTTGGCAACAATCTACATCGCCAAGTAGAGAAATGTTATAGGTTTCGTAAAAATACAAATTAATCAAACTCAGAGAAGTAATTATTCAATAAATGTTTGAATTTTTAATATACAATGATACTGAGATTTATTATTGCATATATTTGGGCTGTTTAGAGGTGAATGTTTCTAGTTTTATGAATAAACTGTACCATACATATGATGACATCTTAATAAACCTCTTTTATATTGAAAAAAAAACGCAACAAAAAGTTTATACATACCAGTGAAAGGTAACAGGACCTCCTTTGACTGCTCTCTCAGTGCACCCAAAGGCACAGCAATTCACAACAATTATATTTCTGTAGTTAAACAATCAGAACTTCATTGGATTTATATGTCGGCTATACAAATCAATACAACTGTCAAAAGGAAACGGGAGGTTTCTGCCAAGCGTCACGTGACTTTGGGGTCTATTCTGGTACCCCCGGTTGGGGGGGGTTCCGGGCTATAAAAACAGAACCCCCCCCCCCTCCCAACCGGGGGTACTAGAATAGACCCCTTTATCTTGTCCCCAAAAACTAGTTCGGCTGATTTCTCTAGTTATCTTTCCTCTGAGGTCTCCCCTGTCAGGAAACTATGACGTCAGACCCGTTTCTCGCCAAAATGGATCGATTTTACCACGTTTTCTGAGAGGCGAACTTTGATTGCAAATTTAAAAAAAATAAAACTGTCTAAGAATTTTTGTTTTATTGTTATTGTTCGTTTCGAAGCATTTTAAATCGATTTTTAAAAAAATGCTGAAGTTCCCCATTTGTGTGTTTTATTCTTGACTATTATCTATGTTTTGCAATAGTTTATATTTCTGTAATGGCAACATTGAGATTGTCTGACTCGGAAAGAATGGAACCTTTCGTAATTTTCACTGTTACGTTCACGTGATGAAACCGGCTTCCTTTCATTCGAAAACTTGATATTTCGTTATTTTCTTAATGAAAAAGTCTATTTTATAAAAAGAACACATTATTAGAGCTGTCGTGCGAGTATTTGCAGAGAAAAATTGGACAACTGCAGTTATAAATCTTCTGAACAGAAATGGCGCCAACATCTTCATTCTATTGGAACCAAAACGTTATATGTGTTCGCCTCACTTTCGAGCAATATTATATGGATGTTCACTTCTCCGGTCTCCCTCTGATCTAAATAAATGGGCATGTGCAGCTTATGATTTCGTAAATTCTTCCTTTCACTGTTGAATGCTCATCTTGGACGTCGAAAATTTGAAAAAGCCTAGGTTGCGAAGTCGAAATTATTCGCCTTGTGGCTACTATCGCTTCTTACGTTTTGTCGTAACAGTTTATGAATATGTTATCCTGAACACGAGTCCCATTCAATTTTGGCCAAAGAATATAGTAAGTGCCTGTGCAAGGAACATTTCTGTAGCATTTGGAACTTGACAATTTTCAGAACTTATAATTAATGCGATTTCTAAAATATCAAATTGAGCTGCACATGTTCCCAAGTGGACACAAGTTTTTATAATTCTAGTCATGAATTTAATATGTCGCACATTTCATTGTCTTATCGTTCTAACATGAAAGAATAATGGTTAATTGAAGATGAAGCACCTACCTCAAAAAATGCTTTTGATATTGGTTTTGTGGTTAATATGAAGAAATCAATGCAAGTTCTTTTTTCTGTTCTGGAAATTTTAAATACTGACTTGCAACTTGGGTGCTTAATTGGTTGGAGTATAGAATGGTAAGACTTAAGTTTTAGTACTGTGATGAAAAATATGTTGAATATATATTCATAATTCCCGAAAGTAGAGATACTGTTCCGAGATGTGAATGGATTCTCGGATATCATTTTTGATCTAAGCTTATTTCGGTTTCTGTTTAAAGGAAACTTCCAGAATGATGCAAAATTTTCTGACCTGTTGAATTTCTTTATTGGTCTATTAAATGTAATCAAAATATATCAATAGGTTTTTCTCCTCTAACCTATTTTAATACTTAAGTTGTTCCATTATAAACTTCCTCTTAAATTATTTTTACCTATTTTATTTATTAATGGATAATCTTGTTTTATTCTACTTCAAACTATTCTGATCTCTATTCAAAAATTCTCATTTGCCATTTTATATGAGCAGTATATACAGTGGCTCCCAAAAGTGTTCGTACACTTATGATTTTCAATGAATTGGGGTTCTATCCATTAATTAAAATTAATATTTCAGAATAGGCATTTAATAATAAGATCTATAATCTATTCTTAACAAAACTACATGAAATATTTTAAAAACATAGTAAAACTTTATTTTTAAGAAATTAATAATCAAAAAGTAACAAACTTTATATCACAAAAGTCTTCGTACACTTAAAAAAAATCTCTACATATTAGTAAATATTCTAATTTTTTGTTTAATTAATATTTAGTAGAATATCCTTTAGCATCCACAACAGCTTTTAAACGTTTGGGAATAGATTTCACTAGTTTTTTTGTAATTTCTGCGTCAATGTTCATCCATTCTTCCATCATTACTGTTTTTTTAGTTCGCTTTTTGTTTTAATGTGTTTTCATACTCTAATCTCCAGTTCTCTCCAAATATGTTCTACTGTGTTTAAATCTGTCGATTGAGGTGGTGTTTTCAAATTTTGTGGACAATTATAGAGACACCAGAGGCGAACGTTGAGAGCCGTGTGCTTAGGATCATTATCTTTATAACAAACAAAGTTGTTTTGAATACCCAAATTTTGGACTGATAATTTTAAATTGTCTCTTAAAATATTTAAATAAAGAGCATGATTCATTATGCCATTAATAAATACCAAATTACCTAGTCCTGATGCTGACATGCATCCCCACACAAGGACACCTCCACCGCCGTACTTAAATGTTCCAACTAAGTTCTTGGGATAAGTTCCTCATTTTTCTTCTCCATACCATTATACGTCTATCGGGACCAAAAATGTTAAATTTGCTTTCATCTGCAAATAAGACATTATTCCAATACGTTTCGGGTTTATTTAACGTTGATTTTGCAAAGGAAAGCCTAAGCTTTCTGTTTTTCACACTAACAAAAAATTTTCTATGGGCAGAACGCCCATTTAATCCGGCTGCTCTGAGTACTCATCGAACATTTTCAGGTGAAATTGAAGTCGAAAATTTTTCATTAAATTCTGCAGAAACTTTTAAAGCACTCAAACATATATTTTTCACAAATTTTCTAATTATAAATCTCTGATCACGGTTTGTTAACTTTGCCGGTCGACCTTTTCTTACCTTGTTTTCGATCCAATTTTTTTCTTTAAAGCATTTTAGCACATATTGCACTGTAGAATGGGATAAATTAGCTAATTTAGATATATTCCGAACTGATTTACCACTGCTATGATGAAAAATAATCAATTTTCGACTGCTGATTGTTGTTTCTTTATGACTACGAGCCATTTTTAAATAATAAATAGAATATTACGGCGTAAGCAAGCAAAAATTAAAGCCAAATGATTTTTTAAATGCCACCACAATGCAAAAATAAAGCGTCAGATGATAATTTAAATTATGAATTTATCCGAAAATATTTCGGTGTATGAAGACTTTTGCGAGATAAAGTTTTTGTTACTTTTTGATTATTGATTTCTTAAAAATAAAGTGTTATTATATTTTTAAAATATTTCATGTAGTTTTGTTAAGAATAGATTAAGATCTTATTATTGAATACCTATTCTGAAATATTAATTTGAATTAATGGATATTCATTGAAAATCGTAAGTGTACGAACACTTTTGGGAGCCACTGTATATGCAAACAGACTGAAGATAACTCTGTCATGTATTCCATGTCGTGTTGTTTGCTTGAATATTTATATACTATTCAATAATTTGTGACATAGGTTGAGTAATACATACCTTATTGGGCTTGAATGTGGTGTTTTAAAATTCTATACAATATCTGCTAGTTCTCAATTATAGTTATTTGTAATTATAATGCATTGCTTAGTAACAAATAGATACTATTGTTTTGTGGCAGGGTTAATGTGCGATAAATAAATATTGGTTCTAAAGGACTAGGTTCTTTGAAAATGTTTTGAAATGCTGCTCTTTCTGATAAACTCTTTTTAAATAGATTCCATCTGTATAAATGCAGGTGAATGTATTTGTATAGATGGAATTAAAATAGATGTATTCTTTATTTTTTTATATTCTCATCTAAGGAAATTGAGAGCAATCTTGTGGTTGGGTCATTCCATGTCAATTCAACCACACCATGACACCCATAATCTCAGATTTTCATGAAACTTGGCATATTTGTTCCTTTTATGGATT
>BGPR01020106.1:168-28284 GCA_013235015.1 Araneus ventricosus
GAAGAAGTATTGAAAGCCACTTGAATTGTACTTGGGAAATATTTCCAGCAAAGTATTAGTTTTCTCTCCTGGTTCAAGTAGCCGTAAAGAGAATGTGTTATTCGAAAATTAATCAATACATAGCACATGTTCCTGGATGGGAAAGCAATGCTTCCTGCAAAGGATAGATAAAGATTCTAAACAACGAAAAAAAACTGAAGAAAACATGGAAGTTTTGGGGAAGATACTAAGTTCACTATGCCTCCTTTCTGGTTTGTTTGTGTTTTTTTAGAACATTGATTATTTTATAATAGGATAAACGATGAAAACACCTCTTTTTTACAATAAAAGCTACTTGTTTAGTCAAGTGCGATAAGAAGTCACATAATACTTTTTATTGCTCAGCATATCGAAGTTAGAAAATATTTTCACATGTTTATTTAAGATTTTATGGTTATCTGTTCATGGGCTCTCTCCTTATGAGATTTACCAATAAATACTAAAAAACTAACTATTGTGTTAAGGGTACACTTTATTAGGGATTTATAATATTCCCTTTTAGTTCAGAAAATTGCTCACTAATATCAAAAAATATTTCAAATATTTTAAAAACTGAAATGATAGGAACATTACATCTAGACTGACTTGTTTTTATGTTTGTAATGATGGAATTTGTTATCAATTTTTCCTTCACACCCTGGTGTGTTCGAGTTTTGATATTTTTTGTACCTACGTATTCTCGATGAAAATATATTAATTTAAATATTTCCAGTACTTAATTATCAGTTTATCAAATAATTTAAATAAATTTTTATTCCATACGACTTCAGAATATTACCAAGCAATGAATTTTAGACAATACTGATTTCAAGAGATTCCATGATAATTTTAATAATGAATTATAAATTATATACCAAAACGTGTCAATTAGTTTTAAAATTACTTCGTTTTAGTACATTTATATAAGTGTTATTTAAAACAAATGTTTTCGCTAATTTTTTTCTTCATTTTTCAGCCATTTAATGAAATAAATTAAATAGTGTTAAAATATTTAAAATAATTAAAATTGTACTGACAGCGAATATGGTAAATAGAAATCAATAAATGAATAAGAATTATCTGAATCATATAGATGGAACTCTCTTTCATCTGTTCACGAAGGAAAGATTATTTAAATGAACTTGGATCAGCAATTATTTAGTTAATAGGCGATAGAGAATCTCGATTTCATTATCGTAGTTTCTTGGATATAGATTGTGGAGAGCCACTGTACATGAAGAACTGATTCACTTTAACCCTTAAAAGCCCGAATTTTTAAAAATTCATTTAAAAATGTTCTTTGACTTCCATTTTTTGAATAAAACATGGGCAAAATACTCAAGAAATCCTATTTTATTTTAAGTATGGTTTATGGCTGAAAAATAGTTTGTTACTGACAACCCTTTGCTTTATAACAAAAAATAAATTCCTTAAAAATTCTATAATATTAAACACATATTAATTTTAATAAATAATAATATAGAAATGGAATTTCCTTCAACATTGTTTAATAAAATATGGTATTCTCAAGCGTACAAACAAAGCAAAAAAGATGTCTCAAGTGAAATAAGCATCTATTTATTTTTTATATTTTTATCAGCAACCCAGGCCGCCGTCTATATATTGTAAATTGATTTATAAAAATTTTCAATATGTATCCTATTGGCAACAACAGGCATTAAAGCTTCAGTTTCATTATCAAGATTTTAGAAGACAAAACTGTATATGTTGCTTAAAGGCAACGCTGGGCCTTTAAGGGTTAAATCTGAGCTCAGGAAGCAAACGTCATCGTCTTTAGTTAAACCCTTCTTAGTCGGCATGTCATACGTTCGGTTCTTTTGTGCCCGTACGCTATTTAAATCCGTAATTAAGTCAACGTAATAATTAATTTTAAATACAAAACTCATCTTGTCAAGCTTAAATGTCTCAAGTATCCTTTGCCATCTTAAGTAGATTGAAATATTAAAAAATATATCAAATGGGTGGTGGCATCTAATTATGGAGTTAAATAAAAACGTAAGGCAAGGGATGAAATATGGAGATCGGGTTGATCGCTGAGAAATGCCATGTATCTCACCACGACATGAAATATTGACTTACGTACCTGACAATTATCGGGGAGTTTTGATTTGAAATTTTAACTATTTAACTATATGGGCGTAACCTACGCCTTGCGGAATCTGTTCGTAAACTGCGAAGAACATATATATCCGCTCTTGGAAAACTTTACAAAATACATTTTGTTGCTCTCTATATATCTACACCCACTGCTTTGGATCGCAATAAAAAAACCTTGTACAGGGATATGAAATGAAAATCTAGGGCATCGGATGTGAAAATCTCTTAGAATTGAGATGGATGGAAGGGTTGTGACTGAAAGGAAACAATAAAGCTATATTGGATCAAGTAGCACTCTGAAGCGAATTGCGTTAAGTCATTTCGTTGCAACATCACGTTCATTTCTCTGCAACGTTTGTAAGTCGTAACGTCATTTCCTCAGCAATAAATCTTATATTGGTCTGAACACCTTAAGTCATTTCTAAATATCTAACCAATCAATTTTCGATTATAAATTGTAATAAACTTAAGCTCTCTGATTTGTAGTTCACTACTTTATAATCGCATCTCGCAATAATCAATATTGCGATAACGGTGGCATGTCTAGAAGGGCATCAATTGCCAAAAAAATGTTCTAAGTACCAAGACTTATTGCGTCTGGGTTTTCAATACAATTAGAAAAAGGTTGATTTAAGCATAATTCATGCAAAAATTAGCTGCATCTTACAGAAGATTTCATCACAAATTCATTAGTTTTTTTTTATATTAACTTTCACATTAATTATGCTGACTGTCATCACTCACGATTGAGATTCGAACTGTCTATTTAAATAGATTACCCCTTCTCTGCTATTTCATATGTTAACTACAGTAGAGAAAAGTTCATCTGATTAGATAATAGGCATGAATCGTATTTAATTCATACGGCATTTAACATGTTAAAACCAGCGTGAGTGTTCTCCCTTCGACTTTCTTGTATAGTTATACAATATAACGCGTTTTATGTTTTCTTCTATACTTATAAAAGGCAATGTTTGTGTGCGTGTGTGTGTATATCCGCGATGTCCAGACGAATCTCTCTATCGCACTTACAGCCATGAAATTCGGCATACAGGTAGTTATAATGGTGACTGAATGCACCTTGAAGCCGGAATTTCAAAATTTAATCTAGAAATTTTATTTATTGTTGTGCTGTTTTGGGTCATTTTCGGCACGTTTACGACTTCAATATATTTTCTATTGATAATTGAAAAACAATCGATGCACCATTGGATAGAACAAATAATTTTATTTCCAATGAAATTTGTTTTGAGTTTCTAACGTAATTTACTGAATTTTGAGAAATTCTTAAAAAATAGTCAGTTTTGCTGACAAAATTTTGTTTTCGTATTTAAATTCAATGCATCCCCTTATCTTTTTCATTTTTTTGAGGTAATGAATGGAATATTCCCCCCTGATTTAAAACAAGAAAGGTTAAAATATCTTTTATGGTTGAATATTAATTAATTTTTTTCTGAAGTGTTAAAATATTTTAGTTCCATTTTTCCCCTCCTTGATTCTTCGTAACCAAGGTCGCTGTGTTCTATTCCTAGCGTGCATTTCGTCGAAACCACATGACGACATAATCCTTTGCTTTCAGCAAGATTTTGAAGTACGATCGTACCGCGTCGTCGCTCAGACAGATTATGGTTGTAATTTGTTTGTTTTTATACTTTTTGATACTCGATGTTGATATCTTTAATTTCAGAAGACATGTTCATCTTGCGTGTGCTTTCGCTGAAACTGGAAAAAAATGAAATATGACCTCAAGGAGCTATTTACACAATGTGGCTTCAAAGTTTAAACCTGAAGCAGAAAATTGTAGGCTTTTTTTTTTTTTTTAATTTGTTGAAATTCAGGAAGTCACGGCCAACGCCGTGAGGGTATACTGTTAGTCCTTGAAATATAGTGAAGAGAATCGGTTATGTATTTTGGGCCTCTTCCCCATGACCGATAATGTCCGAATTTTTATACAGATTTGCAATTTCGGCGCCAAGCCCTCATAACAACAAACAATTATCTGCATTCTTTATTATCGCATCACCATTGCATTTTGTAGGTATAGTGCCTGTAGACAGACACGATTCCAAAAAGGTTTAACATGGGCTAAGGGAGATCTCAAACGTGGACATTCATTAAAATCTAGAGGTCGAATTTTTTAAAGATTACAATACAATCAATTCTCTTTTTCATTACATTTTATTTTTACTAAACGAGAAAAAAATGTTATTTTGGATTTGAAATTAACCTCTTAACAGTGTAGCGTTTTTTGTATAATCTAAATATGTGACCCCCCTCCCTTCTGTTTTGAAGTTAAATCCATACGACAACGCATCCACAAGTCCACGAAATATTTCATATGTTAATGGATTACTCCCGGTCATTTTTGTATCGGGTTATAACGTCTAAGAATGATTTAATTTTATCTTGCAAGTTTGAAAAGGGCATAATTAGATGAACGAGTGGAGATCGGTCAACTCTGTTAAAAGTTTAAGCTAATCATCAATATAGTGAAAAATGGTGAAATTTCTGAAAAAATTGTCGGTATTTCTCAGTAGTAAACAAGGGAATGCTGTAGATAAATGCACTAATAAAGCTCGTAACGTATTGCTTCTGCAACTAAAAAAAGGCTGTATTGGTTTTATGGCTATATTATGGGAGTTAGGAAAGTCATTGAAGAGTTATCTATTCTTATACTATTTCCAGATAATGGCAGACAGCTTCTTATTAGCAGAAATTGCTCGGGTTTTACGAACAATGCGATATCTTTCCATTATATCGAAAGCTATTTTTAGTAAGCACTCGCACAAAAAAAGTTTGAAATGGCTAATTGTTTATCGATCAGGCAATTCTTTACCTTTTATCTCAAACAAAAAGAATTATGTTTAAGGATGTGGATTTCTGGATAAATTGCACTGGAATATTTGTTTGCTTATATAAAAAGAAAAATTATAAAGGTTTTCACTGGGATTCCCTTCTTTGCAAGGACATCAAAGATCATGGGTCCTGAGGATAAAATATTTCAGAATAATAGCTTTAAAATCATGAAGTTGCATTTTTTTCAGGTCTGACCTACTAACTTATGATTTTAAAACGGTTTAGAAAATATTTTCTTTCCTTTCGAGATTTAATATATCCCGTAAGTAAAGATTCTTTCCTATCATAGAATGCTTCAACTTCACTTTTATTTTACCAAAAGAAAACAGCATTAAGGAAATGGACGTATTTTCAGAGTAAAGACTCGGCAACTTGTTTACAAAGCCTCAGATTCTGTCGGAGTCGAGGGAAACACTTGTTACTGATAATATTTCGCTGAAGGTCCACCTTATGGTACATCTTCCACCTGGTACATCTTCCACTCAAGACAGATGTAGTTTGTATTTTCCGAATTTTTTTTTCCTGCCGACTCGCGCGTGTCCAGCTTTGGGTAAGTTGCGGGTTTTGCCCTTTGGGTAAGATGAGTCGGCGTGGGAAAGAAAAAAGCTTGGTGCATGTGTGGTATTAATATACAATATATTATCGCTTGTATTCTTAGTTCGTTATATGTAAGCCTTGTATTATTTATAACTATTTGTCATTTGCTATGTTATTATATTTGTTTATGTTATCACATTTTTTGTATATTTTTTTTAATTCATCAAACTCTGTTACTGTTTCTCAGCGTTGAAAGACTTCACTAACGTTTTATTATGTTAAAATTGCATAAGTACTGTACTCCTTGCTACATTTGGTGTGAAATCTGTTCAGATTAAGACCAATACCATTTATTTATTTATTTGCCCGCGATGGCAGAATCAACCCAGAGGGTATAAGGCACTGACCCGGACTACGGGGACCAATACCATGACTTCTTTGAGCTTGCTGGTCTCCTTCAGACTGAAGTGTTCTCCACCCGAAGGTTTAATTAATGGTTTAAAACCAAATGGCTGAGCTGACTCTTCTGGGTGTTGAATGAATGAAAAGTCTGGTGCATGATTATCCTGTCGTAATCGGTACGGTAAAGTCGGATAAGTTTCATTCCTGTCTTCTGACAACGGTTCAAAATTACGAAATTTTCCCCAAAAAAGTCTCGTTCCTATAAGTACACGAGAGCTTAACTCATAATCGGGCGGTTTGCACGTTTAGGAAGTAATCTTGTGCCACAATCTAGATTTAACAGGGATTTTTTATTATTATTTCAGTCCAGTATTCCTCACAACTGAACCGCTAACTGCAGAAAGACAACAAGTACGAGACAAAACTTTTTTAAAAGAAGGTTGATTATGTTTTCTCATCAAAAATGTATACGAAATATATATTAGAAATGTGCATTAGACAGACTAGAATTTTTAGAAAAAAAAACTTTGTATCACTAGTAATGAAATTAAAAAAATATATTTTCTATGTCTCCTGTCAAATTAATTTTTTGTGTCTTGTTCCCTTTCTGCAGTGAGTGATTCAAATATGATCAATACAAATACTCGCCGTTACATAATGATAGGCTGGCTTCATAAATTATGCCACTAACTAGCCTGGCCATCAGGACCATTTAAATTATATTCTGTTCCATCCAAGAATAAAGCTTGTATACGATCATCCTTTAACTCTCTGAACCCGGTTAGCGTGAGAATTCCATTACCTCAAAACTTGGAATGAATTTTCGCTCACAAAAACAGAATCGAATCGTCACGTTCTTTACAGAAATTCCAGGAGGTCAACACCTACGGTTGCCCGATCAATTGTCAACAAAGAAAGGAACTAAATTTTTCCTAAAAAATATTCACCAAGGCGCCTGAAAGCGCGTGAGCCTGGCTTCTGTCGAACGGGCGGTTTGAGGCGGGATAGGGCTCATAGGGCAAGTGCAAGTTTTTTCAGGCCCATTGCAATCGATTTTGCTTATGCGTCGCAGAAAGTAAGTACTAATCTGTAACAATGCACAATGTTTAATGTTTCTAGTTCAGTGTTGTATTATGTTAAACGTCAGGAATAAGCATTTCCAAATTTTCTCTGGCACTGCCTTTCTTCCGGATATATATTGTTTGCTACTGCAAACAAGATATACCCGGAAGAAAGGAAGTACCAGAGAAAATTCTAATAAAGGAGAAAAAGTCATTCTTTTTAAAACTCATCAGAAAATTATCTCTGCAAATCGGGCTGTTATAGGTAATTTCCTTCTTCTTAGTAGTTATTACTTGGATTTGATATTTTATTCTCTTCCCCGCTAATTTAGAATCATAGCTTGGGGTAAAACACACGCCACGAGTCATATCCGAGATTCTATCTAATTAGATAACTCCGTCTATGCTATCTCTTAACTGCAGTAAAGGAGGGGTCACCTGATTGGATAGTAGGTATGAATCGAATTTCATCGCCGTAGGAATTGTATTTGGTTCATACGGCGATCAGCGTGTTAACAGCTAATGACAGAGGGTAATAACACAATGACATTGCTATGGTTGAAACGGAATTGCTACACTATACATTACCAAATGAGAGGTCTAGGAATACTGATGAATGAAAATATTTGCCACGATATGTCGTTATCCAAACTAAAGAATTTGACAAGCACAAAATAATTTATTTGATAACTGTTAGAAAATTTTTAACTTAAAGTTGAGTATTTCACTAACTGTGTCTCATTCCCTTATTTTGATAAGAATGCAGAAGTTTCGGGAGTCAAGCAAAAATATGTCAAAAATGGTGTCACTAGTAGAAAAATGTTAAAGATACGCTGATTAACAACTATCAGAACTAGCTATGCAATCTAGAACCAACTACATTTTTTTTTATTTCGGGCTCACTATTGCAAACTGTACCTAAATGTGTTTAATTTTCCTCGCAAATTTTAACCACTACCAATCGTTGCATAATAAACATTTTAGAATTTAATAGTTAATTTGAGGGAAATGCTGAAATGTAATTTTCTACAATGTTATATTAAAAATATATATTGTGGAAATGTTTTTATTGTATAATTGTGTCCTTATAAAAAGCACCACGAGAAGTAGTTACATGCTTACTACAAATGAACAATCTACTAAGCAACTCATATGTCGACGGTGTTTTTTCAGTACTAATCCAGGAAAAAGTGCCGACATTCTGTTTCAATGAAAATATTAAATTCACATACGTAATGAGTCTAATAATGTTTGCCCTTCTTTAAATGAATGCTATAGCGCAGTAATGTAGCATGATACTGAAAATCTATGTACATTCATCAAAGTCTCGTGTATTTACAGCTTATCTATGATCGGTTGACTAAGTCAAAAACTTGCGATAGGTTCCTCAATCAACAGGGGAAAAAGGAACTCACAGGTAACTCTAATAATCTTATTTTCTCTAATGATCTGAAGTCTTGTCTAATCTATGGAACTCCAGAAAGCAAGAAGAAAGATACGTGAATACTTACAGAATACGTGATAGTATGCTAAAGAAGAATTGTATTAAAATTTAAACTAAATACTTTGAACATTAGAGAAGATATAAACATTTGTAGTAAATAATTTTTTACTGCGCATGCACGAAAGGCAGCGTATTTTTTTTTTCATAATTTCAGAGCCAGATGTATAAGGCAAATTAAGCAAAAATTTCAGTTCAATACCGTTAAGATTCAGAAAGATATAGGCATTTTGGCCAGCACTGTTTTATTTTAAATGCTATCTGCTACCTCCACAAGGCGTTTGAGCCCGAATGTTCTTATTTGATTTCGAATGCTTATCGTATGCCTGACCTCCCTTTAAAGTTTGTACCAATATTTATGGCACAATCTTCAGAGAGAAATATTTATTTGTGACGGTTCACTACTCAATAACTCATTTCATTTTATGGTGTGATTTTTAAAATAATCTCATGGTTATACTCAGCATATTGTTATCAAATCTTACCCATATTAAATCCCCACAAAAACTTTCATTGGCACATAATAATCTGGAATTTGTATCTACCAAATTCAATAATTTAACTTTTAGCTTAAGCCTATCGAAGGCTTTCCTGAGTTATAATCAATTCATACTAGAAACGATTTTTTGAAAATTAGAACCTAACGTTAATATAAAGGAAATAATAGAATTTAAATCTTAAAGAAAACGTCATCAAGAACAAGAAATAAATTCACGTAATTGTTTATAAAATTTAAAAGAAAAAATAAACCTCTTTTACATAAATTTAGAATTTCCACTTACGAAATAATATTTACGGCTGAACGACTGAAAGATCTCATTTATGTTTTAAAAAATTGCGTAAGTAGAGTCATATCATCTTTATCAATATTATATTTTTCAATTCAGTGAAGATAATAACTAAAGCTGAGAAGTTCTTAAGGCGTCGTGAAGTTTATTTGAATATGTAGTAAAAATTCCTCATCTGGTAAAAGTATATCACACTTTCTGATCTCAGTTATTTTATTTGCTGCAACAGAACACTAATACAATTAAACAATTTTTTTCTGTGTGCAGAGAGGGAGATTTGTGAATAATTTTTAGTCTAAGTAATCTCACTTTTTCCAGCGTAAAAAATCCACTTGAGCAAAATCTTAGAGTCAATTTCTCTTCTTTCAGTAAACTGATCGTGCAAATAAAAGCAATTATTTCAAAAACTCTTTCCAAAAAGCGAACCTTCGGACTTATTGATTCCAAAAGTAGTTTTTCCAAACTATCAGCAAATCTATTTTTGCGCTTGTTAGATATGTTTCATCGAAGCGAAAGTCAATTAATTCAATGATCCGGAATCATTTTTTATTTATGGGATTGAAATTGAGAAGGAGCTCGAGCATCAAAATATATATGTTTTTCAAAGGGAAAAAAGCAGACTTCCTTGAAAACTGCGAATGAACATAAGTGTTTCGATGAATTAGAGCATGCAGTGGCAAAAACCTGAACAGAAAATGAAAACAGCGTGAAAAATACTGAATTCGCGTTTTCATTTTTTCATAAGAGATGGAGCGAGATTATGAAAAAATATCGTTTCCAGGGGGAAAAGATATTCGTATTTGTAACATCACTCGCAGATTTCTTCAAGCGATTCGCTTTTTTCCCCCTCAAATGGCAACAAATATGAAAATAAGAGTTTCTCGATTCTGAATTCGTCCTGATCCGTGGTAAATTCCAGCAATTATGAAAGCACGCATACAATAAAAATAATAAATTAATTAATAATTTTAAATACCTGCGAAAGTGAGCATAAATGTTATTACAGCCGACGCTCGTTATAGCGACCCTCTGAGTACCACAGCAAAAGGTCCTTATAACGACCTTCTGAGTCCCACAGCAAAAGGTCCTTATAACGAGTGGTCGCTATAGTGGATATATTTAAAAACTGTACACATGCACGCTCAGTAGTTCCGTATAAAATGGGCGATTTTTAAAGAGATTCCAACTAAATGCTCAAATTATTTTTTATCATTGGTATTAAAAATAAAATTTTATCAATTAAAATATATTTCTAAAACAGATTTTAAAGTAGAAAATAAAGGGTGTTATATATTTACAAAACATTTATTTTCTAAAGAAAAAATCAGAAATGGTTGTTTGTCTTTTCTGCATATGTGATTTTTACAAAACGTAATTTTCCATTTCAATTAAAGATGATAAATAATGTTCTGTATTTTCTTGCCTTTCAGAAAAACATTTTAAAGTCTCAATAGCACTTGAAACATTTTTTATTCTAGGCTATTCTAATTTCGGCGCTGTGGTGAGTGGTAATTCCCCCCGCCCCCTGTCAAAGTTGAACTGTAACACTGAAGACTCTACATCTATGAAGATTGGCAATACAATAATAAAGGTCATTTACGTTTAGAAACATGTTTTTTTTTTGGAAAAATACCGGTAAAAGTGGAATTCGGACGTTATATTGGGATTAGGCGACACTGGACGGTCGTTATACCGGAAGTAAAATAACATAGTGCATAGGGAAACATAGTTGGGGATTTTATCACTGGTCGTTATAATGGAATGGTCTTTATAATGTGTGGTCGTTATAACGAGTGTCGACTGTAATTTTGATTTATCCGTGCTCTACTATATTCATATTATAATTCTGTATCGTTTTTTAATGATTTTTTATATGCGTCTATGTTCAATTATTATTCTCTGCAATTGAATTTTTATCTCTAGTGCGAGTCTTCTTCTTTAAAGTTTTAAATTCCTAGTGTGTTTTTAAGCATTTTGTATTTGTCTGTGTATAACTTTTAAATTCTTTGTTCTTTTAGATGGTTTTTAGGTTTAATGTTTTCAATTTTTTGAATTCTTAATGAGTTTTTATGGTATTAATATGACAGTATACAACTTTTAGAATTCTAGAGGGTCTTTTAATGTTCTTTTGAGTGTGTGTATACTTTTTAAGTTATTTATGAGTTTGTAAGATTTTTTTACCTTATTGTTTTGAACTTTTATATTCTCTGTATACAACTTTTAATTTTCTAATATGTTTTTTAAGGTTTATTGATTACAGCTTTGGTTCTTTCTGTGTATATAATTCACATTGTGTCTGCACTCTGTAACTGGAGTTTTCTCTGTAGAGTTATTTCCTTTAAATAAATAAATAAATTATTGTTAGATTTTAAAAGTTGTTTGTTATGATGCAACTACTTGTCTTTAATCGAGTCAAATCATGCTTGTGTTCTTCACCCCTCAAGTGGACCCGATAGATTCAAATTTAATTTTGGAATCTATTGTGCATCTTGCATTTGCCGTTTGTGGTACTGAATAATATTACAGTGTAAGAAAACGTTTAAATTGATGTTAGATGTCATACACAGTGAGGTTTACCACGTCACTCTGACATCAAGTTAATTGACTCCGTTGAATTACAAGACTACAGAATATTTGTGTTTATAATTAAAACGAAAATTGCACGATCATAGTTTTCTCTCTTTACATTATGGAACCATCTTTATGGAAGTATTTAGCGGACAATCATTTTATTGACAATCATGTAACGATTAAATTTTCCGCATTTCACAATTTCTCGTCAAATCTTTCATCTGAAGATCTCCTCTATCATATGAGTAATTTTAAATTTCAAAGGGTTCGTAATTTGTTTTTGTGTTTTGCTGTTATTTACAATCTATGTTGTCGTCTTATTTACAATCAATGTGTCGTCGTTTTAATTTATATTCGTTCGTATTCGTTGCAGGTCAAATCACTCTTAGACGGACAAAAAAACGTTGATTGTTTTCGTCGGGTTTAAAAATTCTCGATCTGATGCTGTGTTGAACTTTCTAAAGGATGTTACTGGTTCGACATCTGGCCATGATTCACATTACTCAAAGATGATTTCATGTATTTTATTCTTGATTCGGCTTTTCATTTTATTTTTATAACCTGTTTTCACTTCAAAATTATCGTGATAGAAATATTTAAATTGCAAATCATGACGATCATTTGAATTCACAAAAATCATTATATTGCTTTTCTTACCGAATTAGAAAAGCAAACAGAATAATTTAATTACATAAACATATATAAAGTGAAAATTAATACAAATACTCACTTCAAGACAAAAAATTAAGGATATAAAATTCTTAACTTTTATTTTTATTTCGATGACAAGCTGTATGAAAGATTTTGATGAATTCTCAGAAAGAAATGCCTTTCTGACTTAATACAAAAAATTTCTTTGACGAGACTTTAGTGTCGAAGGGCTTTTGAAAAGCTTATCAGACCAGCTTAAGATTAAAAAACTATTCAAAGATTATGTTTGTTTCTTCGAAGATAGTGAAATAAACTGTCCAATATGAAAAACAAATGTTTGAAATGTTTTTTACCATAATAAATGTTCGTAAGATTCTTCCTTCGTCCCTTTTAAATTCGTTTGATTTCTATGAATGAATAAATATTACTTTTGACAGTTATGCTTTCACAAATAGCTGAAAATATAATTCAAAACTGATCAGCTACTGCTGTTGATTTTTCATTTTGTTTGATCGTGGTATGTTTTTCCGGTTACATTTCTCGTATTACAATTGGACTTTTTTCAGCAGCTATTATTATTCATTTTTTGTTTAAATTTTTGTTCCTACTAAATAATAAAAAAATCAATGTTAAACTCTCGGACATTCGACCACAAAGACTTACGAAAGAAAACTGCACACCCAAACTCTAATTTATTTTAAATCTATGAATCATTGTTTGTACTATTTGCACATGCAATTGTTTATGAAGCATATTAATTCGACCGAGTAATCATCAGAAAACGACTGTTTATTGTATAGCAACGGATTCGAAATCCCTCTGAACTTTTGCGCACGCGCCGGAAGGAATTATTTTCATCACAATAAGGGGAAAGTGAAGAATGGAAGGGTGATGTTTACATTTTACTGAGCGTGATCTAACAAAGAACTCCGGAAATGCGCTCATATGACTCATTGCCTGACACCCCTTTCCGGTGCAAAATCGTCCAAAAGTGGTAGTCTCGGAATCCGTTGCTGAACAGTAGTTTCCGGTGTTTTGAAAAATAAAAATATATATTATTTATTCCCCGTATAAGACGCTAAATCTAGAATTCATTCTATGAAATTTAAGTCACATTTTTCATTATCTGACAAATAACACATCTTAAATATTTTCTTTTTACTTTAAAATGAATATAAGATGAGAATCGGAAACCATTCATGGCTTGGCATAAATGGACCAAAAAAATTAATCAAAAATGTACATGAAACGTGTACACATTTACACAAATACAGCCTCACATTTTGAGAAAAAATTAAATCAGAGTTTGCTTCACTAGGAACGTTTTTAAATAATTTTTTAATGTTCCCTGTAAAATTATTATTTTCTGACTTTTTGCCTTTCTGCATTTGATAGTATGAGTTCTAACGGATTTTATTGAGATATGTACTTAAACATCTGAAAAATACTGGAAAGTGCATGAATCAATCATCAAGTGCATGGTAACAATCACTGAAACACTGAAACATAATAAGATTTATGCATAAAATGAAGAAATAAATTTATAATCATTCCCTGTACGTCTAAATTATCTTTATAAATGTAATAAAGACGTTCGTTTCTGAATTGTGATGGTAGTTAGTGTTTTCTGATAGACTAAACAAACATAAATGTAAAATAATTTCAAGGGTTTATAAAGGAACTTTTGTGTGGTAATGATTTTATATTCTTGTTCACCATTCATGCAAATAAGCTCGTTAGAAAATTCTTATTTAAATTGTTAGAATAGTGTATGTGGTATTGAATTGTGTATCTTAGAAAATTCTGTTTTTTCATGATTCAAGAGGTTGGGTTCATTCTCAAAGGAGTTTCCTAATTGGTAATCTTATTATTTTGTCAAGATTTAGAACCATTTCTCTTAAGTCGTTTCTAAAAACTTGCTGAAGTACTTCGTTTCAAAAAAAATTTTCATAGCAAGTAAACACTTGAAAATTTCGACAACATTTGTAATAAAGATTTTAGAAGTTAATATTTTGTCAACGGTCTCAATGTAATAATATTTTAACAAACTGAAAGTAAATATTTTGCTTCACTTGACAGTTAAGTTTTGGGAATAAGAATTGGTACAGTAACGAATGTTTTGAAACTATTTTAATGATAGAAAACAGCATTTACAATTTTAAAAGCCTCTTGTCTTCGAAAATTTTGGTAATAATAACCTTCTTAATTTTTTTTCATCTCAAGTACGGTAATTCTATAACTGTTTGAAAGCAAGCAATTTAAAGACAGCGTTGAAATTCAAGTATTTCTGGCATTTTCTAAAGGATGCTGTAAACACAGGGGTTTGGGGGAAGAAGATGTGTTAGATTTTAGTTTTATTTCAAAAGCAATTCAGCTTAAAGTATTTGGCTTTTCAATATCTCTTGCGTTTTTTTATCACTGTATATTTGAAATATTAGTTGAATACCTTCGAAAATCAAGTTCTTTAAACAGAAATAGAAAAAATCTTATTTAATAGTTAAGACTGTTTCTTTTTCTATTTAATAGTTAAAGTCTTATTTAATAGTTATGTCTTCATTTACATTTTCTCATTTGAATTCAAGTTTAAACGTTCCTCCAGAGGCTCGAAATATCGTTCCGGTTTCATATTATTTTAGTTTTTCATGCGTCTCTTGGAAAATCCCGATAATTGAAAACCAGCCAAAATCACCAATTTAGTACACGCACTCCGCTAGAGTATGCCAAGTCGTCCCACTATCAGCACGATTGTATTATCAGCAATCAAGGTTCTTTGCGTTATATCGGTGGTAAGATATCTTGTTGTGATTTGGAAAAAGACGTACAGAATTCTGGATTTAAATCTAAGAATTTTATTTGACTGGATATTTTTAAGTATCCTTAAAAGATTAATCATCTTTTCTGTAACTAATAACTCAGTAATGCATAATGGTAGTTTAATAAAGTTTTATTAAAGGAATTTCTCAAGAGTTAACTGAAACATCGAACCATACAGGCATCTTTATCTCATGTGTTCCACAAGTGTTCTGACCAGAAACTCACAATCTTTGGCATCATACATATAGTCACACAGCCAAGACGCCAAACACAGTTGGTGCTCAAAAACATCTTTCGAAGAAATAATGTCAACATATAAGATGTTAAATATAATTCCTAAGAATCTCTTTAAAAGGTTTAAATTGTGTAATTTCCATTACAACATTTAAAAGCCTTAATTGTGTACTTTTTTCAGTTCTATTTTAAGAAAAATTGAACATTTAAATTGATTAACCAAAGTTAAAATTTTAAAAGTTTGAAAGTCCATGATCCAAGACAATAACAGGGCTTTAAAATTAACTGATAAACTTGTTGCAAGGTGAAATGAAGAGTTATGATTTTCATTTACTTCGTTTTACCCTCACCGAAATATAAAACTTTAACAACAAAACTCAGTAAATATAAATTAATAATTATATATTTGAAAGCGATTTCAATGAGTCCTTTAAAAGAGGTCGATTAAATCTTAGTTCTAATTCTCCTTGAATCTAATTTCAGCTCATATTGATTTTTTTGCGTATAATCCCTATTAGCACAAAATGTTCTACAATATTTCCTTTAAAGAGGTCGATTAAATCTTGATTCAGAGTCCCTTAAATCTAATTTCAGCTCGTATTGAAGTCTTCACGTATAGTCCCTATTAGCACAAAACGCTCTTCAATATTCATACGATATCTTTACGGTGTTGTGCGGCTTTCAGAATATCGTCGCAACATCGTGGATATATCGTAAAGTATCTTGTGCTAATAGGGGTATTAATAAATTGTTAAATGTATTGCAAATTCTGTTAATAATAAGTTTAATCAAAAATAGTAATTTCAGTTCGATGATGTCGATCTTATTTCAAGATTCGTTGCTTTCTAGTTACTTTTTTTGTAGAGGCTGAAAAGTAATATATTCGTTCACTAAAGCTTATAACTTAGATATATTGAAAATGTATGCAGTCCCTAAACGTCAACAGTATAAATTTACCTCTTTGTTTCATAAAAAATGTCTTAGAAGACAGAAAATGAAAAGACTTTGCCAAGTGATATAAATAAGATAATTCAGATAATTTATATTTTTATTGAACTTTATTTTCCAACTCAAAATATGAAGATTTTTGTAAAATAATCCTCTCCACTTACATAAGCATATTTCTTTTTCCATAAGATTATTTCGCATTGAAAAAAAAGAACTAACAGGCAAATATGAAAACTTTGCAGAATATGCATTTTTAGATCAATAAAATGAGCGGAAAGCACTGAAAATAAATTCCATTCATTCTTTTGTTAACGCAATAAAAATTCTAAATTCATTTTTTCTCTTAGTTTTACATTGATCTCGAACACACTCAAATAATTAGTCAGTATCTTTGCGCAATCATTTAAAAAATTCTGAAAATGAAGGGGGAAAATTTAAAGCACTCGAGACACTCAGTAATTTTCTTACTCCTGTTATATATTTATAATTAAAAAGAAGCGGAAAACTTCAATAAAACAGTGTTTATTGAAAACATGCGATATATGTAATTAAAAATTTTCCATATATTTCTGCCACGATTGTGTCAGGAACTTTTTCTTTAATTAAAGGTTGCGAAATAATTGCTTTGGGAATTCGGCAATATGATTTACGTAATGAAACTTATTAAAAACAAGAATATAGCTAGTGAAGCTGTATAAACTAAAGTTACATAATCTAAATATTGTTTGATAAAAATAGTAGCGACTATTTGGTTAAAATAACTGTGGAGAATTATTTAAAAGAGTTTCAGGAAACTTTACAGTCAATATTTTTTGCAGAATCCTCCTGTAACAGATTTTTTTTATGGATAAAATGACCCATATTGATTAAATGGATAAAATTGCTAGTTTTTGAAATTCATATTAATGATATTTATTAATGTTTTATATTACGGAGGGCTTTTCATTGCTAGTTGTCATTCTTTTTTTTTTTAGTTTTTTGGTTTGGATTGTTCGTGTCTCGATTGTATGGTATTGGGTGAATAAATTAAATAAAAGGCATTTGTTTTCAAAGACATGAAAGATTTATTCAAGTTATTTTCCATTAAAAAAATATAGCATCTGACCAAATCGGAGGTATCTGTTGTGTGCGTACCCATTGGGGTACGTGATGGAATATTTAGAGGATACGCGAAAGTTGTGCTGGTAATAGCGGAAAATAAAAAACGTAAGAGAAAAAAGTTATGGATTTTTCTTCTGCAACTTTATATGAAAAGTTCGAATGTTAGATAGCCTACTTGTCTTGGGTAGCAGTGAAAGAAAAACACCGATAATTCATTGGTAAAGCAATGCCCTTTCATGAACATTGAACATACAGAAAGAACATACTCGTCTTATGCGTATATTAATTGCAAATATCGAAGTAAACTTGACGCAGATCCAAACGTGAGATTATGTGTCTACATTTGAACTTAATTTAACAACACTCAACTCCATGAAACAAGCTCAGAGATTCCAATGAAATTGTTTCTATTTGAATAATTGATGAATAATTGCTAATTTTCATTGTGAGTTAACGTGAAATTACTCCAATGCACTTTTCATTTGTACAGTGTGGAAATAATACTATAAAAATGAACAAAATCAGTCAAAAATAAATCATACAAAAGTTATTAAGTTAATTCGAGTTGTTTGACCGATTAGTTTTGCTTAATATTTAAATTTCTGGTACAATTTTAATGCCCGAAGGTTAAAAATTTAAAACCTTTCTACTGCTTACATCTTTAATTATAATATTTAAATATTCCTCAGATATTTTAAGAGACATACAAAAAAATTCATTCCATAAAGAGAAGAAGGACATCATGGTAAATGCAATATTTGAAGCACCCATGAAATAAAATTAAATCAAATTAGGTTTTCATTCAAAAACTTTTTCTTGGACAATTTTATGCAGCTTTCTCTTAAAGCAAAATAAATGTACTACAAGACATCAATTTATGGATTTTCCGACGCAAATCAAATTAAATAAATCTTACATAAATCAAAAAAATAGCTTAATGAACTTCAAAATTTCGAACACTTCAACCTTCAGCCCAAAAATCATTTTTGTTATATAAAATAATTATGCAAAAGTTAAAGAGTCACTTTATTCTATACTTGTAGCTGATTTTCAAAAGTTTAATAAAAATATTTCTGAGTATGCACTCTATTTTTCATCTGATAAGCTTTTAATCTTTATGCATTTTAGCAAGTTTCTGGTAAGCAAAATTATTTTTTGAACTTTTTTTATTCAGCTTATCTTCTGATTTAATTTCAAACAACACATAGAAAAGATTCCAACTTATTTTTTAGTATTATAGTTATTATAGTACTCCAAGTTATTTTCTTTTGCTTAACTTAGAAATAAATAGGCTTTTTAAATAAAGATTTTAAAACTCATTGTTTTTGATGAAGTCAACTCAAACAATTTAACACAAATAATATCACAAAGGATATAATTACATCCTGTTTGTCGATTTCTTGTCAGAGAAGTACTTAACTTTCATTAAGTACGAAGAAGAAACAATTAAGAGTCACTTGAATTGTACTTTTGAAACATATCGAAGCAGCCGTAAAAAGGCAATATTATTAGGTATTAATCGATGCATAACACATGTTCATTAAATCAAAAGCAATGCTCTCTGCAGAGGATAGATGAAGATACTAAAAAGAGTAAACAAAAAAACACAAAAAATAAAGTTTTTGAAAGGTAAAAAGGTTATTGTGGTCCTTTTTCTTGAGAGCATTGATTATTTTATAATAATATGGACAAAGGATAAAAAAGCCTTTTTTATAAAAAAAAGCTGTTTGCTTAATCATATGCGATAAGAAATCATCTAATATTCTTTATTGTTCTTCACTTTAACTTAAAAAAATCTTTTAGACATGAGTTTTTACTTTTAAACCTTTTTATACTTGGGTGGGCACACTTACTTACACGTGTTCAGTGGAGGAATTCTGGCTGGAGTGAGACACCGAGTTCAGATTAATGATCCATATGTAAGACCATATGCTTGTCCTATTGTTGATGGCTTCATGCTAATGGATTAGAACTCTCGTTCCAAACTTGCCATCATTATTAATGGATATCTGGAGGAGCAAGGTTTGTAAAGAATGGATTCTCCAGTTCTATCTCCAGATTTAAACCATGTCGAGTACTATTTAGTTGCTTAACCCTCTGACTCCTAAGCCGGCCGTAACCGGACATGCAATTTCTATACTAGTGGGGCGGATTTCGGCCGGTTACTGTTCCGATATCGAGGAGAAGGCAGTTGGACGAGTTGGGCTTGGGGAAGAGATAAGAGATGAAAGGCCTTCCATTCCCATCTTCCACCACCCGTAGTGAGGAGAACAGGGAAAACGGGATGGACGAATCTATTTCACCTATCCATAAGTAAACAAACCTCCGTATACAACTGTACTCAGATTTTGAGAACCCTCAGTGGTCAGAGGGTTAAAAATCTCATCTTCATAACTTTACATGAACTTCAAGAAGCTCTCCTCCAAAGTGGTCTTCTCTTACCACTCAGGTGTCTGAGAGCTTAATTCTAATCATGGAAAGGCAATACCAAGAGTGCAAACTACAGTTAGAGAAGGACATATGCTTTACTGAATACCATTTATTCAGCCTTTTTAATAAAGTTTTCATTTCATTGTTTTCACTATCAATGGACTTATGTGGAGCAATACAATTATGTATTTGTAACTCACGCCTCATTTATAAAGTTGTAAATTGTGTTTATTATTAGGTAATCAGCAATTCATCCAAATTTCATGTTTTAAAATTTGTTACCCTACATTTGGAGAGGTTCGTATGTAAGAATGTTAGTAATTTGTTAAAATTGTATCGTTATTTCTCCTTTTTATCTAGTTTTATTGTGAAAAATTTGAAGAAAGTTGGTTTTTTTTTAACTTGAACCATGGACAATAAGTAGATTTATTTCAGATTTAATTGGTATGTAGTACACTGAGCACAAAAATGTTTACAAATTCCAAAATAAGTATGTTATAAAGGAACAACGTTTAAAGCAATAAGCGACAGAATATCGCAAGCATGAGTCATAATTAGTGGTTTTTGATGAAACGTTTAGGCTAATAAAATACGTTTATCTAAACTGTATAAAATCTTATTGCAATGAGAAGCATATATTTTTTTTTCAAATACGAGGGCCGTAATTTTACAACCTCCGATGGACCTTAAAAAAAAGAGAAAAGTAGAGAACAAAGTGAATTTATTACCAAAAGTTATGTTCAAACATTGTTACTTTTCGAAATAATCGCTGTGAAGATTTAGGTTTAGATTATCATATAGGTGGAACAGGTTTCCGATCCCCTCTTCTAAGAACGCTGCCGCCAGTGATGTGAGATGGACCTTTACGTTGCTTTGAATCTTCTCATTTTCTTAGAAGCGTTTGCCTCCTATCCAGTTCTTCAATTCAGGGAAGAGATGAGAATCACACATCACCGAGTCGGATCAGACACGTCGCATTTAAGCTGCTGGGCACTGCGAGGGCGGGCGTTGTCATGAATGAGGACAACGCCAGAAGTCCAAATGGCTCTTCGTCGTAAAGTCAGGCAAGAAACATCTGCATTGGTCGTTTTCCACAAAAAAACCTTCTACTTGAAGACAGTGAATAACACTTTGCAACTCGCACTTGGCTGGAGCATCAGTTTTACCAGCCATGTTTACGTGCCGACAGCTCAGCCCAAACTGGTCATCTGGCGTCAGCAGTTGCAGAGGTTATGTTTAGAGACTTGCGCAGTCGCCCATCTCACATACCCATTTCTACCACTTGTCTGCCTGTTTAGCGGCTCGATCAGAGGGAGGTTGTAAGAAAAACGGCCCTCGTATTTTTGATCCATTAGTATTAAAGAGAGAGACAACTGAATTCAAGTAAAAACAGCTATACATATTTCGTTCTGCAAATTACTTTTACTTTATCTGTTACCCCCTTACTATAGAGTGCTGCTTAAATCGCAAATTCTATCCAAAACAACATAAGGTTTATATACAAAACTCTAATTTTCCGTCCCTTACAACAGTTTTTTACTTTTGTTCGCATTGGTCAACCATAAAAGCGCGGAGTTAGCAATCAAATGCAAAACAAAAGAATTAGGCAAATAAGGATATGTCTAATACAGGGGTAGAGTCAGTGGGGGGTCCGGAGAGGCATGGCCCCCCCCTGTCGGGGATGCTGTGCCTCCCACCCCGTTCCCAGGGAAAATTTTGTACCCCGTTCATGCAACGTGGACTGATTTGAGACTAATTTCATTACACCTCTTGGCCGCGGTGGCCTGATGGTATGGTTCCGGCCTCAGGGTCGGAGGGTTCGAAACCCGATTCCACCGAAGAACCGCCGTGTAAGCGGGTCCTGTTAAATCCTTGGGGGCCAAATGTCCTCCCGCTGGTGTGTTGCAGAAGTTTGGAGAGGGGTGCCAGCTCAGGTGCGTTCGCGTCATCTGACCGCGGTTCAAAATTACGAGGGCAGTCCCAAAATAGCTCTCGTGTTGCTTCAAAACGGGACTTAAATATAACTAAACTAAACTGAAATTACACCCCTCCTCCCGTACAGCAGGTCGTGCCCCCGCTTTCGGGCAGACTCTAACGCTACTCCTAGTCTAATACAAATAAAGCATGTACCTTTCTCTTTTATTTTTTGTGGCTGTGTAATAATTTGTCAGATTTTTGTTTACACCAGTATCCAAACCTTCTGTACTTTCCTATTTTGCATTTTACTCCACCTCGGTACCTCTCAAATATAACCTTCGCAGAAAGCTGTCATTACTATGAGAAACACACTCCTCGCAGATCATTCTGTTAAATATCTTCACCTAAAAACCAAAAATGCTGCTTTCTCCCATACAAACAAACAAAAACCAAGAAACTCGAACTGTACTGCCCTAGGGACTGGAGTAGCGAAGGTGTCATCCATCTTTCATCAATGTCCTATTTCTCATCGCTAGATTCCGCCAGCAGCAAAAGTAATTGCCTAAACATCGACCCTCGCATGACATAGTAATGGGAATTCCCGTGGAAATATTTGCTTTCAAGCTGAGTTCACGCAATTCATCGATGTCCCTGCATCAAATTATATCTTCCCCTGTAAACAAGAAGGCTAGAATTTATACGTGTTGAACGAAATGTTAACAAACGCTAAGAGGATTAGGGTTTGCTTTCAAAGCTTTAATCTTGTTATTATATCCTAGTGTTTGTTTCAGTGGGAAAAATTCCTGTTTTTTTTATTATTATTATTTTAATTACTGATAATGACATAAAATGCAGTAAAAATGAAAGTCGGCGATCTTTATTTTATGTTGTTTTTTAAACTTTGTTACTTACGTTTTCTTACTTTGAAAAATTTTAAAACATTTTTAAAAATATATTTCATAATTGAGTTTCAAACACAGGCTGTCTGAAACGTTTTCAATAGTTTGAATTAAATGTTGAAACATTCTTTTTTACGTCTGTATGAAGACGAAAACAAATAAGATGGCCATCATGCAAAGGTTTGTTGAACTTAACATTCCCAGCTTGGATGATATAACGGTTCTAAGGTACGCCTCACGTGCCCATGTTCCATAATAAGATTCACTGTCGAAGTCTTTGAATTCCTGAAAAGCCACGAATCGACAATAACTCTGTTTGATTAGACAGTAAGTTATAGAAACCTTGAGTGCTAATTTGATTCAATTCTTATCTCAGTTTCAGCATCATAAGAGCATCGAACTGTTGCTGTGGTGCACAAGTCAAGCGTCAAAATTAGGTAATGGCAACCGGATAGAGGTACTGATTACGAAGAATGATTGTAGCGCCCGGAGAAGAGCCTTGTTTAATGAGTGGTTTTACAAGAAGAATATTCACAGAAGGAAAAAAAAGATATCTGCAAAAAGGCAATCTGCGTTCCTAAATATATGAGATAACAGCTAAGTCAGACTTTTACTTCATATGCGACTAATGTGCTGTGGGTCACGTTGATCAACAGAAGCTGTCAAACTTCCTCCTTTATCACAAGTCCTTAGCTCATAGACTTGGATCGTAAGTCTAAACCAAGTGGTATTGATCAGCAGCAAAAAAGTAATTTCACTTGCTAGGTATAAATAGATAATCTATATGCTTTTATTTCGTCAATTACTTCATTTTTTATATTCGAATGAAAAATTGGGTTAATAAAAGCGCCAAAGCTCAAAATATTTTTATAATGAAAACTTTTTTTGATATTATTGTGTTTCAACTTTTTTCTGTACTTTCTAAAGAATGTTCATATATGTAACTTTTGTCCTCGACTTTTTAATTTTAATGAGACCCAGTGGCCTAGCAGTAAGGCTTCGGGACTGAAGAGTTCCAGTCTCGAAACCCAATTATACTAAAACTCTACCTTGAATGTGGGCGTTGTGCACGTTAAATCTGAAATCGACTGTCAAGCGTCCTCTCGCTTCTCTGTCGCGGAAGAAAAGAGAGAGGGATGCTGGCTCAGACGTCGCCCTTATCGTATATATCAGAAAATGTAAAGCTTACTTCTAATTTCCTTGCATTACTCTAAAATAAAGGAAAAAATTAAAAATTTCACTCGCTTTTCGACATTTTGACTCGCAAGTTTAGGTGTCACCCTCGTCATCTAACAACTGTACAAAATAACGAGATCCGTCCCAAAACTGCCCTTGTGTTGTTTTAAAACCGGACGTTAATATAACTAAACTAAGCTTTCACTTTTATCATTTTTTATTTATTCACTTCCTGAACTCAATCAATTATTTCAGAAATCCCATAACTCACTACTTTTGGGAAATCGACTTTTTTGCACGAATCGCTTCTTTAGGCAGACATGCAGTCTGAGGAACCCCTTAAGTCAGATTAGTGAGTATTGTACCTTCTGACTCAAATATAATAGAAGGGAACCTATGAAGCTCCCTTGTGCGTCAGCTTATCCAAGTGGATTTCTTCCAATAAACTAAAAAAAAAAAAAAGATGACATCCAGAAGCTGTTAAATTGCATTCCAGATAATGTAGAGTTTTTTACAACACAGTATTGACTGGCCGACTAAGCCATCCAGTGATCCAGACCATGAAGACTACTATAAAGACAATTAATAAAATTCATTATTTTTTCCTTAATTATTTCAACCTGATGTACTCATTTTGTTGTTAAAAAAATAAATAAATAATCTTTTCTTGGTTCTAAATATTTGTTTTACTATAATTTTACCTTCACAGATGCATTTTTAATTCGTAAGATGCAGAAACCCTATAAGTCAAGGCACTCTGACAATTACTAACTAATTAGTTAATGGATATGGAGCACCAGCAGAACTCAAGATTAATAAGGCATCCAAAGGAGGTTTAATATTAGTCAAAATGTTTCTCATTTAGAGGTAAAGTTAATGGGAAAACAAACTGTGATTTCCCAACACTTAACCTTCAGTGACTTAGAGGTTTTCTGAAATAACTGATTCAACTACTTTCATTCACGATACTACATCATCGTGATCTGAAGAAATTGTATCGTGTGGGTAAATAGCTGTTAAAGGAAGAAGACGTTGCGTGTAATACATGCAGCTTAATAAAGCTCATTTACTAATAAAGCAGGTTCTAAATGGAGAGAAGAAAAAAGTCTTTATAAAATCCAATGAATACGAAAAGTTCACTGAAACAGCATTCATTACAGAACATGAATAAAAAATGGATACGTACAAAGTAAACCAAAAGCATAAAAATCTTTTTTCTTAAATAGTTACAGTTAAATCGCATAAATAAATTGTTTATAGCAGAAATAGTTTTTCCAGTCATGAACCACACAGACGGCCATGTGGATAATGAAACAAAACAACACCACACATTGCCCAGGCATCAACGCTATACTTACTTAAGGACAGGTGCCTCATTATGACATATTTAATGTATGCCGTACCGATAGAAAATGAATAGAATTTTCACTTAAATCGGAATTTTAATAGCCAGCTTATTGTCTAGACAGCCATAAGCCACTTAATTCATTTTCATTTTTGTATTAAAAGCTCACGTATTAGTATTTCAAATCCCCATACTTAATTTTCTTTTAATAATTCAATTTAATTTAATTTTTTTATGTTAAAAACAAATTTATTCGTTAGATAATCGTGAAAAGCCTCTCAAGTTCAAAATTATGCTAATATTTATCTTTCAAGTTAAAAAGCACTTACATTTTTTTCTTATAAAAGTATTTGACTTCATTTTAATTAAATTTCTAATGAATACAATTAAAATTGTTCTATAACGAGAACAAAGTATTAATTCAAGACTAAAAATGTAACAACTTCAAATAGTTATTTTTGCTTTTCTGCAAAAAAAATTAACGGCATGAAAAAAATTTGATTAATGTTTTGACAAAAACTGATTCCTGGATTAAGACGGAAACCTCTTTGACATGGCTTTGAAAAAAAGTTTGAAGTTGAAGGGCTTTTAGAAGTTTTCTTTCAAAAGTCTTGCTTGCTACTTCAAAGGGAATAACTTAAACATCCCCGCATAATAAGATCAGAAAGTTGGAAGATGAAAAATTGTTAAACAGTTAATTATTGTGAACCTTCTCTAATTTATACGTTTGATTTCAGTGACTTACCAAAAATATTTCTTCTAATAGACCTCTTCGTATTATAGTTTATGAAAGTTGTCTGTAATTCAAAATTGCTGCCTTATGAATTTTTTCTTTATTTTCTCGCACACGATGGATGTAACGATTAATAAATGTAACGATTGTAATTGCAAACTATTTTAACTCGAGCTTTTTATTAATCTTTACGTCTCAGACATACCCGAGTCCGATTAAACCAACTTTCGAATTAAGCAAAGAGGAATGGAGTCAATTTTACGATGTACGGCAGATTCATGAGAACGTTTCACCACCACATTAGAATTATTGAATTTAAATCTAGTTTTTATGTTATGAAAGAGACGAAAAAGGAATTTTATTTTTGTTGTTGATTAAAGTGGTTAACTTATTGGTGATCAGGCGAGAGAGTCTCTTTCTTGGGCTTAGTGTTAAAGTTGGTCATTTTTCCAGGGGGTAATTATAAGTCCCGGTTAGCACCAAGGTAAGTGCTGAAGCTGAGAATTGCCAGAGACGATCATTTTCTTCCCTTTCTGGGTTTCATGGTAGGTTTGTGCTATCGGGGCCCGAATTTCTCATTCTTTTGTATGGGTAGTAATAAAAAAATGTCCATTCAATGAGCACTATAATAACTTAAACGAAGTAGAAACTAAAGAATCAATTGATACATTTTTATAATTAACAGAATTCCTGATTTAAAAAGAGACATTCGAATCAGATTCATAGCTTTTAGTGGAAAAATCCGTCACTGGAGGCCTTTGGGAAGTAAAAGCGGAAAAGAACACCGTCCTGCTGAAGCTTGAGCTGAAACTGATAATAAATCGAGCAATGAAATCGCTACATCGGATAGAACCTGTCGAAGAGAGTGGAGATATTTCCTCAAGACAAAGCAAAGCGCACCCAGCATCACATCAAAGACTGAACAGATAGGAAACACGTATTAATAATTTTAAATAGAAGATTAATTAGATGTCCCATCTTCCCAACAGTCGCCAGCCAAAACAAGCAGACCCCATATCTACGCGGAAAATCTGCAGGTAAAGAATTATTTGTTTACCTTATCCTTCCACATTTATTTGTTAAGCTCTCTTAGTTCCATACTGAAAAAACTGTCCTGCGCTACATTATCAATATGCTATTCAAAATACAAATAACAGTACAGAAATGCATTTATAGATTAGAAAGGCGAGATACTGTAAATCGATTTTTTTCTTCTTCTTTATGAAGCTTTATCACTATTCAAAACTTATTTCTCCTCGTGACTAACTTAGGTACTTGATTAAGTATAAGATTTAATCCATTTTCAAATAGACACATATAATACTTTGTAATCCATTGCTATAATATTATTATCCACCATTTTCTCACCTTTATATACAAAAAAATTTCCTCTTGAAATTTCTATGAATTAAATTCATAATATTTGTCATTTTAATGCACTAATAATCAAATATAGTACACACAGGACCAAATCAGTAAATGTCATCAATTTCATAAAAGATATCCTTAATTTCAACAGTTCCCGATTCATTTACTTAAATCATATTTGAGAATCAATTTCTTTCCAGTTTACTTGCTTTTGTAAGCTTCAAAATAAATCTTTTGGGACCTGATATAATATTTACCACACTAGGAATTAAAAGCAATGAGATAACATCATTTTGAAGGTTTGCTGGAAAAAAAATTTCTAGAAAGAAGACATAAGAAACACTGAAAATTAAGGCTTTGCAACGGTCCATAACTGATTAATTTCATAGAACACTTTTCAAATTCAGAGGCGTAATTTAGTAGGAGAGATATTGCCTCCTTTGTAAGAATCCTTAACACTAAACATCTAATTCTGAGCTTTAATACATCGAAACCACCGTTCATCTATCAACGCAGTGTATATGAAATTGGTCTTAAGTACTTAAATCCTCTGCAATATTTTAAGTGGTAATGTTTCGGTCACTCCAAAACACCGCGGTGCCACTTGATCCCGTTATGGAAAAGCAGGTCTTGACAACATTCAGTACA
>BGPR01020109.1:0-28280 GCA_013235015.1 Araneus ventricosus
ATAACTCCAAAATGGCCTCCACTTGCACTGTCATGAGTCTCTCGCAGAACTTCTTGAATCCTGCTTTTCGGGAGAATTAGTTACCAGCGACAAGAGCTTCCATCGTCACTCTCCCACTTACGATATAAAACACCATCCTTAAGGTGTAAGGAGTCCCAAAGAGCCCAATATTGTTTTGTTGCAGGGCTTTCCGGAGCGATTTCTTGCCAAGATGGTCGATCTTCCGAATTTAGTTTCTTCTCCAGAATTGGCCTAATAGCAGGGTCTTCTAGCTGTGCCTTTTGAACCTCACTTGAAGACCAGGCATCCTCAGTTGTTAAAACTTTCACGGAAATGTCCGTTTCCATTCCGAACTTTTTCTCTGCATTCGTGCAATGGTTGCAACTCTCTTTAAAGGGTCTTCGAGAGAGCGCATCTGCATTTCCGTGAGAGGTTCCCTTGCGATGCTGGATTTCGAAGTCATATTCTTGCAGTCTTTGGATCCAGCGAGCTATCTGGCCTTCAGGTTCCCTAAAATTCAAAAGCCATCTAAGGGATGCATGATCAGTCCGGAGAAGAAATTTACGTCCATAGAGGTAGTGATGGAAATGCTCTATAGATTTCACGATGGCTAGTAATTCTTTACGCGTGACACAATAATTTCTTTCTGGCTTACCCAAGCTCTTGCTGAAGTAAGCGATGACGCACTCTTCGTTTCCAATCTTCTGAGAGAGCACGGCTCCTATTCACTCGTTACTAGCGTCCGTATCCAAGATAAATTCCTTGTCAGTCCGGGGATAGGTCAAGACAGGGGACGTTATCAAAGCTTGTTTTAGACTATTGAAAGATTTCTCGCATTCTCTTCAGTCCAATTAAAGTTTGATCTAGCTTCAGTTAGTTTATGTAGGGGTCTTGCTATTGCAGAGAAATTCCTTACAAAACGACGGTAATAGGTGCAAAGTCCAAGGAAACTTTGGAGATCGTGTACTGTCTCTGGACGAGGCCAATCAACTACTGCCTCGGTTTCTGGGTCGGTTTTAACTCCGTCCGCTGAAATTATGTGTCCAAGATAAGAAACTTCCTTTCGGAAGAATCTGCATTTCTTTGGACTTAGCTTAAGGTTAGCTTTTTGCAGTCTCTGGAATACTTTACGAATATTATTAAGATGTTCTTGAAATGTTCGTCCTACTATAATAATGTCATCAAGATAAACTAGGCAGGCTTCAGACGTAAGTCCACGCAATACTGTCTCCATTAATCGTTCGAATGTGGCAGGGGCGTTACAAAGTCCGAAAGGCATTACCTTAAATCGCCAGAGTCCTTGTCCGGTGGTGAAGGCTGTCTTTTCTTTATCTTCAGGCTGGATCTCGACTTGCCAGTATCCACTTTTCAAGTCTAATGTCGAGAACCATTGGCTTCCGTTCAAAGCATCCAGGGTGTCGTCTATCCGTGGTAAAGGATAACTATCCTTTATCGTAATCTCGTTTAACTTCCTGTAGTCAACACAGAAACGTGTCGACCCATCTTTCTTCTTAACAAGCACAATGGGCGAAGACCAAGGTCCTGACGATTCTTCTATTATTCCGTTATCCACCATCTCTTTAACTAAGCGCTCCGCTTCCTCTTTCTTTGCAAGAGGCAAACGTCTTGGATATTGCTTGATTGGTGGATGATTACCTGTATTAATTCTATGCTGAGTCATATTGCAGCGGCCGACATCAGAGTCACTAGTAGAAAACAAGTTCTGAAATTCTTGTAGCAATTCCTTCACTGCTGTTCGTTGTTCTTCATTAAGCCCTTCAAGATTCTCCAAGATTGACGGGAGGCGTAGTGATTCGGAAAATTCTTGAGGACGAGCAACGATATCCACCACTGGCTCACACGTCGCAATAACAGCTCCTTTGTCGATGGTCTTGGGTTTATGGTCCAAATTCAGAACTCGAACGGGGATGGCTCCTTTTTTTAAATCAACGAGTGTGGCCGCCACAAGGACACATTTCTGGGAAACTTGGCTAGGGAAGTCTGTTACGGCGTATCTGAATTTTCCAGAAGCTTCTGGGACTCCCTGGATAAGACATTCCGATCTTGCTGTTATAATAGTTTTCTCTTTAGCCAATACAGAGCATAACTTTGAATCCTCTGCACTGGCTGAAAACAAAGGAATTTCCTCTCCTCCTGTCCGAATCTCGTTCTTCTCCAGGTCCACCATGTTAAGTTAAATTTTTGTAGAAAATCCAGGCCGAGAATACAGGGATCGGTGATGTCAGCTACGTAGATTTTGTGTTGGAATTTTCTAGATCCGCATTCAATTGCTGCATCCAGTTTCCCGTGTATCTCCGACTTTTCACCAGTAGCGGTCTTTAAAGAAATGTTAGGAGCCGTGTAAATAAAATTCCCCTTCAATTTCTGGGCCAAGTCTGTCCTTACGAGCGTGACATTGGCTCCGGTGTCCACTAACATCAAACAAGGGATACCGCAAATGGATCCTTCCAAGTAGAGTCCATTTCTTCCTCCGCAAAGTGCGGAAACTTTTAGTCCTTCTTCAGGGGCTTTATTGAGAAAAGGCAGCCTTTGCCCCGTAAGACGGCCATACATTGTCTGGCACTCCCTCTGCACGTGCCCCTTTTTGTTACACTTCCAGCAAGTCACGTTCGGATTTCGTCGAGGTTCTTCTTCCCAGCAACATGACTGTTTAATAATTTTTCCAAAGTTTTCAATAAACAGTCGTATTTTTCATCTTTTTCTTTCCCAGTACCATCCTCTACCTCTATCGATCTTACATTTCGGAATGTTTTGGTCAGACGAATGTGCTATCTAATCATTTCCCAATATTGTGTTTTATCCATCAATTATGACTCTTTTTTTCCTAAATGTGACTGTTTTGTGAAATTGTGATTACTAAGAAGGACTTTCTCCACGACGAACATTCTCGACACGACGCCTGTTGTGCTCAAAACGGATGTTTTTTCAAGACGTTTCTCCAACGAAGACGACGTTACCATCAAGACGGTTTCTCCCCTACGACGAGTTGTCAGAATTTCTGCTGAACGACGAATTTTAAGACTGATCCTATATAACGACGAGCTGTCGGACACCAAGACGTTACGAAGAATTCTGATAGCAAAAGACGAGCGTATATTTTGAATGAGAAACTGCTTTTTTTTCTTTTCTTTTCAGATATTTTCCAGATGCATGCTGGTTCTAGGGACAGAACCTGGTCAGGAGGGCCGATTGTGGGCCACCAGCCGCAGCCGATTTCCTGTAGATGGCGCTGCCATCGCGAGTGACGTCAGAGAATCAAGCTGCAGAGAACAGTAAGAGACGACGAGGCGGTTGAAGACGCGTGAACGACGTAGGTCTTTCCCTGACAAAGACAAAAGACGACGATGTGCCATCCAAAAGTCTATTTAATGACGATTTACTTCAACTGTACATATCTTTATCTGTAAATATTGCTCAGTATATTAATGTAAGCTTAATACTGATAATATAACCATTTAGATTGATGAACTGTGTATTATTACTATGGAACACAACACTAAGCCTACCTGATAACCGCCTACAAAATATGATGGGCATTTATTTCCTGCAGCTCGCAGAGGCAACTGCCCGTGGCCCCAATTCCAGGGTGGCGCCAAAATGAGAGTGTGAGGGGGAAAAATGGATTAAAAGGCATGAGAGCTCCGGAAAAATGTCAAGTAATTTCCCTTTCGTACTGGTGCAGGGCTCCTAGAGAGAATGAATACTTGTCGTGACGGCCCCGACTGGTGACTCCCCTTATCCTGAATAATAATATGAAGACATGTTAGGCGTGCTGAAACCTCCCATCATTCACCAAATATGTTGTCGCTGTAAAGTATGCTAAATAAATTTCTAGAAGCTTCGTGGCACCTCTTGGAGAATTATGGTGTTAAGGGTGACCATGACTGATAGTTCTAAAAATTGTTCGAAATCTTTCAGTCCCCAAAAGAGAACTGGTATCTTCTTCTTTTGGACCATTTATTGAAGAACCTTGCATTAGGTTCCTACCACTGATGCTTTAACAGAAATACTTTTAGTACAGCTAAAATTCCTCTAAAAGTGCGTGGCCAAATCTATGGTAATGCGCCCAATACGAGGGCGGAAAACTCAGGTGTCCGAGCCACACACAATTCTGAACTTCAATTTAAGGGCATTTTATGTTCTATGCTCAACCCATTCTTGTGCTTAACTCTTAGTGATGCTGCACAATCCTGTCTTTAAGCTGTGGGAGACTTCGGTATTTTACAACAAATATACAACCTCTTTGCTTCCTCGTCTTTAGACAATCTTGAAGACACACGTGCCCGGTCTCTCCGTCAAGTCCTTAGGTCAAAGAGTGGGAAAGTCATACTGGTTTTCTAATTCCATTTAGATATCTATTTCTGGAAACATATCAAGCTCTTCTGGAGTTATCGCTAGATGAAAGAACTGATGCAAGAAACTTGTTTAAAATTTGGTGAAGAAAGTGAAAGGTTATAAATTTGTTGCTAGTGTTGGCATTCAGTTATCTTCAGGTTCAATGTCACAAGTAAGAGTGAAGGCATAGATATTTCTAGTGCAGTAAAAATGATTGATAAAACAAGGCAAGCTGTGATAAAAAAAAATTGAGATCAGACGAAGGGTTTCAACAGGCTCTGGTTGGTGCACGTGACCTCTGTGAAAATCTTGAGATTGAAGCAGAATTTTCTCAAGTGTTAGAAGTTCGATCACGGAAAAAATAAGTAATTTTTGTTTGTGATTATCAAGAGGAAGCTCCTCTAAGTCAAGAAAGAATATTCAAGCAAAGATTTTATTTTTATATTCTAGACGTTGGAACCAACTATTCGTTCGTAGGAACGCTTCGAGCAACTAAACGCTGTAAATGAAAAAATTGGATTTTTATCTAGCATCAAGAAATAGAAACAGGATGAAATCTTAAGCATGTGCAAAGACCTTCATCTGGCATTGATTGACAGTGTTCATTATGCAGTAGAATGTTTATAATTTCACCAAGAGTTATATAAACTCTGCTACCAAAAGAAGTGATCAGCCCTTTGGAGATTCTAACTCGCTTGAATTTGAACAGGTTTGCTGAAAATTTTTCAAATCTTTCAGTGTTTCTGACTCTGACATTAACTAATACTGCGAGCGAGATAAGTTTTTTTGAAACGTATCTGCGATCCGCTATATATAGGGATTGCAATCCGGCACCAATTTCAATCTGGTGGGATCCGGCCGAATTCCCATCGATCCGGCCGGATTGGTCACATCAAAACTATTTTGCCTTTTCATTCCATAATCAACTGTATAAAAGATGATAAAGTGAGTGTATTACAAAGTTTATAAAAAAACGATAATTTCTTATGAACTCAACTTTATTTACACTGTTATAATTTATCAACATTTACGTATGAATCAACAATAAAAATTTAGTACAGTGTAATCAGTTAAATTGTAATTGTTATATTAGTTTAGTAATAATTAGATAATGATGGGCGGTTAAGTTCAGTCTCACTTATTAAACTTCACAAATGACATTAATGATAACTTGTAATGTAACTTATATTATGTAAGTAACTTATATTAAATCTAACTAAATCAAGCTTATCAACTGAGATAACAATAATTACGTATTTTAGACACACCAAGCAGCCTCATTCTTATAATTATGACAGTTATCATGAATCTGTTTAATCAATGGCACAATTATCACAACAACGAGTTTAAAACTTTTTCGTATTTTTTAATATACTTACTTTAAATTATTATTTTAAGTAAAACAATAAAAAAAAAACTCACTTCGGTTTTGAAAAAATTATCGCAGGAACTAAATAGTGTTAATTGTGTGTCATCTGCCAATCGACTTCTTACAGAGCGACAAATATAACCAGGGGCCTAGAAAGCCCTTTCTGCTTCTACACTTGTTGGTTTTATTGTCAATAAATATTCATGAATAGAAGACAAGTATTTTCCTCGAACTCCTTCACTTTCACATGCAGTCATTTCCTTTCTTAATGTTTTCTCATAATCTTTCTCTTTCTTTTGGTATTTATGCTCTAGGTTTTCTTATCCTGCTGGTTTTGAATCTGTAATTCTTTCTGTAATGTCAAATCATTTTTCAATGACGATGAATCTAAATTATTTTCTACTATATTATCTACGTTTTCTTTAAAGCTATCATCTTTAACAACTCTTTTTAAGATATTTTTCATTTCTAGTCTTACAACTTTTCTTTTCGGCATAGTAAATGTATCATCAGTTCGTCTTGTATCATCATCATATTTTTTTTATTCTGTAAGTATATTAATATTCCTGCTTTCATTTTGAATTGGTTTCAAAAGTGGCATGTTTGTTTTAGAACTTTTAGACTAGTACCTGCAATGCAATACAGATAGGTACATACTTACAATTTAAAACGTTATTTCGGTCACTATGTAAGAAGAAAGTCGTATTATAAAGAAAAATCAGAAATATGGATCGTCGCTCATTTCTAAGTCTAATTATCTACTTAAATCATTCTCGTACTCGTAAATGCAATATAAACATAATTCATCTATCAATTGAACAATAACAATGTCTATATGTGTAGTGGGTGAGTCGGAATCGAACGACTCGTACACACCACGCATTTAAGTACCTACTCTTGCAACAACGCGAGTATTTTTTCAAGAAATCGGCTTCATGTATTTTTTTTAAAATTTACCGGATCCGGCAAACTGGTGCCGGATCCGGTAGACGTCTATTGATGCCGGATCCGGTTTTCCGGATTGCAATCCCTAGCTCTATAGCAGGAGCGACTAGTTGGTTCAGAAACCATGTCAGTTGAACAGGACCATTTACAGAACATTGAAATTGACAAGATATTGAAAGATTTCCCAAATAAAAAGGCAAGAAAAGTGAAGTTTTGAGCAGAATTTATGATACTGTGTTAAAATAAAGTTTTATATTTTTAAAATCAATTTGTTAAATATATTATTTCAGTTTCAATGGAACCACTATATAATCTCAAGTATATCAGAAGTTTAAAAATTCTAAGCATAGTGTTATTAAGTTATACTTGAAAGTAAAACATCAACATTTCTAGGTAAATATTTGTTTGAAATTTAGAGAAAAGACATTATAGAATTTAAAAAATACTTTGATCGGAGGGGAAGGCACCATATTTTGCTTTGCCCTTTTGATAAAATTACCTTGGGCCGCCTCTGAGAGCTCGTAATATTATCTGTATGAAACAGAACAGACTTCATGAAAATGTTAAACAATTATTGTTCTTGCATCACAAGTTCAATTAATTTACAATGATAAATGATACGCAACATTATTAAATACACTTATGTACAATGCAACTTGAAATTGGGTAAATGTTAGGAGATTTTCTAATAAATGTACTGAAATGTAATTCTTCAATATTCTTTAATAAATACGTTTAAAAACACAGTTTAAAAAATTATTACCCTGAATTTATTCGGACGAATATCTATTTAATATTCGTCAAAAAAGTCTGAATACTAAATATTCAATACATCCCTAATTACATTCCCATTAAAGTGTTTGCAACTTGGGTATTTGTATACCTGTACAGTGCTCTTTTGGCACTTTCTTATCATGCTGAATAGTGAACTAAAGACTTTCGGTAGAGTTATGTTTGAGATGGATCAAAGACTTCTGTGTTATTCATGTCATCAGATGTGATATCCCTCCAGACAGGAGGTGTCCAGAATTGATTCTGACATCTTAAACAGAGTGATCACATCAGTGGTCTAGTCGCAAAATAATCAGGCCCGGGACGCTCTTATCTGGGTGACAAAAAGCGTGCCGTTTTAGGGAAGTTTTCGCAACTTTTTCTTGTTTATTTCTCGTAAAAAAAGCAGTGCCGGAATGGCGTTCCGGCTCCACTACACCCTGACTAATCTATTATATGTATATACTGACAGTCAGTGGCGGCTCGTCCATTAGAGTTGCAGCATCCCCTGAAATTATTTTTTAAGCTTGTATTTTTCGTTTTTAATCTTATTTGCTTACTTTTCCACTCTCAGAGTTCAATGACTGCAAAAAAGTAATAAAAAATGAAAAAGGCATAAAATCAATACAAACGAAGAGAGACGCAGGTCTGAGCTGCAAAATACTCTACCCTTCCGATCTTCATTCACAGCGCAGAAACTCCGGAGGAAAAAACCAACCCTTTCTGCCTTTACCTTAGACTGGCTATGGGCTGCAAGACCAAGCAGCTCGCGCACGGAGTCAACCTGAACGAGGAAAAGATGCTCTTTTTAATATATTTTTCTTTTTTCCTAATTTCCACGGAAAGTGGTAATCTCATTCATTGGCTGTTTATGGGTTTTATTTTCGGTTTGTGTTGCGTCAACAGAAACACATCTGGTTGATTGATTATTTGCTTTCTCTCGAAAGAAGGCTAGATTTCTTTTGAAGAAGATATTCATTTTTGAAGAGTGTTAGCGAGTGAAGTGGGCGAGGAGGGAAGTGTGTATGTGGAGCTTTGATTTTTTTCGTCAGCATAATCGTCACATCAACATTCACTTAACTTTCTGTTGGTAAAACTAATAGTAAATGCCATATGCTGGTTATTTAATTTGTTTGAGAAACAGGAAATTTCATATCTGGCTTTGAAATTAAAAAATTTGGCCTACTGAAATATAAAGTAGCTTTTAAAATTTTATTCCCCGGATAAATATTATCTTGCAGCCCTCCTCGTTCCTGAGCTCACGAGCCGCCACTGCTGACAGTATACTGATATGACAGTAGGGGGTAGGCGAAAATATAAAGACTTATGAAGGAGTACGCAAGGGAATAAAGGTGGGATACCCCTGTACTAGTTAATGAGCCCGTTGAGTGAATGGAGTACAAAAAATTGCCTCGACGGGGGAGCACTGCATCTCCGAAAGGGGAGCCCTGCCCGCCCGGACACACCACTGGCACTATCCCTGCACACGAAGAATATCCAGTATCAGAACCAGAAATATGTTTCAGATCAAGTAGGCCGTAATGGTTACAGGCATGGGCATAGGCGGCTGGTGCACCAAAAAAGTGGGGGGTCAAAAGAGATGTGAGTGTGTGGATGAGGCGCCCCTAAAGCTGATTTTTTTTTGTAAAATGGACTATATTATTGGATTTTAACGTCATTATTGATTAAATGACCTTCTCTAAAAAATTCGGGACACGACCTCAAAAATCGGGACGGATGGCCACCGTAGAGTCCCTCCTTCCAATTCAAAGTTCCATTTCAATTCTCATGAAATAATAACACGAGAAAAATATAAAACGCTTACCTATTAAGTCAATTCTTCTTTCTTTAAACTCGTGAATCGATCAATGATGTCGTCACAAAACGGCGTACTCCCAAACACAGAGAAAGCAGGTCAGTTATAAATTTATTTATTTGATATTATGTTATACAATATACATCCGTATTATAAATTAGAAGCAAGACAGCCTGCGATTTTTGTTTTTCGCAAATTGTTCTATTACCTTAGTAAGGTCAATATTTACAGTATTTTCGATCTTCAAACCAGCAAGTGCAGAAAGCCTCTCTTGACACATACTATTTCTAAGGTATGATTTTAAAGATCTTAAGCATGAAAAACTTCTCGCACATGATGCAGTTGAGACAGGTATCACAAGGAGAATTTGGATTAGTTTTGTCAAGTATGGAAATATGTATATCGCAGAGTTCCTTTTCAACAAGAAAATTGCATCTTTTCCTCAGTTCTGTTATCTCCGTGGATATTTCTGGCAAAGAGTCGATGTATTTTTTGTACATTTTCTGAAAAATTTGTGTCTCCCCCTTTATTTTTTCCATATCAAGATCATATGTTTCAGAGACTTTTTGAACTGATGCAATTTTTATGATCTTTGATGGATTGGAACATGTTACATCTTTTAGAGATCGAAAAATATCCAGCTCATTTTCTTTGAACCTTTCGTCTATTGTGTTTAAAGCAGCATCTATAACTGGAAAAGCAATTTACGCTTAATAGAACGATTTAACACTTTGTGGCATGCTGAAGGAACTGCCGCCTATTTCCGAAGACACCTTTTTAGAGCGTGGAAGTTTTGGAGAAGTTAGCGATTTTGCTTCACAAATATCGTTAACATATATCCACAACTTTTCAAAAAAATCTTCACTTCGGAATTCATGCAAACATTCTTTTGTTGCATTAACCAGTTCTTTAACTGTTAAAAAAATTAGCGATTTTGATTGCAAAGCTTTTGAAAGCGTATCTGTAGCTTTCAAAACTCTTTGGATCAGAAGTAGACAAAAAATGAATTGGAAACTTTCGATATTATTCAGCGAAGCTTCAGCTTGGGATCCATTTTTCGATGGATCCTTAATTTTGAACTTTGAAAAGTGAGGGGGCAAGGCCCCTTTACTTTTGCAAGTGAGGGGGCAGTTGCCCCCCTTGCCCCCCCGGACGAGCCGCCTATGGGCATGGGGTATGAGACAGTGTTCTAGATCAGAGGTTCCCAATCTGTGGTACTTGTACCCTTGGAGATACGCGAAATCAGAGTTGGTAATGGCGGAAATTAGAAAACGTAAGGAATTAAAAAAAAGTTGCAGAATTTTGTTTCCTCTTTCCTTGCTATTTACTAAATATACCTCTTCAACAAAGCTGAAAAGCAATCAACTAGGAAAAGTAGAATAAATCTAAAAAATAATAAATTTAACTTAAACTTTAAACAAAATCTACACAATAAAGTTTATACAATGTTTAAGTAGCGCGGAATTGCAGCTGCATACAAATGACAATGGAAATAAAAATCATTCAAAGAAAGCCGAAAAACTCAGGGGGAATCGAATTAAACAAACAAGGAATCCATTCTAGTCTATTTTATCAAGGGCTAATGACTTTATTGGAAATGAATTTAAAATATTTGGGAAATTTTTCTGTAAGAAGCTTGCATTATGCCAAATATAGCTTCTCTTAGCCCGAAATTTCCCAACAAAAGAAAGGAGATCTGTACATCTAAAAAGCATTATTTTAAAGGAGAAAGGAAAACACAAACATAAAAACGCTAATAAGGTTGATTTAAAAATATTACCCGTCTGGCTGTAAATAATAACATCCACCATAAAAATAAACTTGCCCTATGCTCAGAAAAGAGAAAAAAATGTCCTCACGCTATCACAATCTTACGCGAACTTTCCGTTAAAATAGGTGATCAGCAAATTTTTTAAAGAAACTCAAGAGCCATGGCGCCATCTATATTCGTAAAAAAGTTCTCTGCATATACGGATGGTTGGTGGTGGTTGGGAGGAATAACAGTAGGGGGTACGCGAAAATATAAAGATTAATGAAGGGGTACGCGAAAATATAAAGATTAATGAAGAGGTACGCGAAAATATAAAGATTAATTAAGGGGTAAGCGAGGGAATAAAGGTTGGGGACCCATGTTCTACATCAAGTAAACTCCAATTATAAAAGGGAAAGAGAAATTACTTTTCAAAAGGCATGCATTGGATTATTTTAATTAATACTGTCCTTAACTACCAGTTCTAGTTTCGTAGCGCCCTCCAAACCATACTTTTTTTTTAAAATTTCACATAACAAAAATTATCAAAAATTCTAAACGATTAAAACGATGTTGTATAAAATTTAGCTGTATACCGTTCTCTGTCATGGGAGAGATTATCAAAACTTTCTTTTAATAGTTCTGACTGAAATTTGAGGCGAAATTCTTTGTATATTTTATTAGCACTCTAGTATATAAACTAATTTATGTAACGTACTACTTACAACCTAGATCTGAATTTGCATCAGTCAGTTTACTGAAATTTCAAGTAATTTTCTCCATAGAATATGCTATTAAACGACTATAATATTTAAAAAACTTATTATTAATCAAAAAACAATATGGAAACTGTAATAAAGCGCATGCCTTATGTGCATGTGGTTTTCTATAAATAACAAAATATTCAAGTTTTTTTATTACAATTTCTTTCATTATACTGCATTTCACTTGATATTTGAGAATCATTTCTGTCGTAGAGCTGAATGAAAAAAATAAATCACTATCTTTCCAAAGTATTTAAATATTAATAGTGAAATTTTAATGATTATTATGCTCATTTGTTTTATAAATAGACAAAAATGCAAGGACGTTCTGTCGTTAGATCTGATTCCTCTAATTTTGTCCCTCTAAATTCCTAAAATCACATACATTAAATCTTTTTTACTTGTTCTCTTATCTTAAGTAATTCGATTTTAAGAAGTTCAAGCGGTTTTTAACGTCTTATTATGTCTTTTAATTCGTTTTATTGTCGAAATTCGGAAATTTAAGTCAAACATGAAGTGTTCGATCTGGAGTTTTAGGTTGCCGAGATTTCTTGAGGCATCGACTGAGTACAAACTTCCCTTCGACTGTGTGTTGAGGCAGTGTACTTTATTGCTCCATCCTGCATACAGGACTTTCATAAAATGCATAACAGAATTTCATTCATACTATTAATTATTTAATAGCATGTTTTTAATTCTGGAATAAGCTTCCAACGCTCAACAACGACAGAAACTATTTTGAAAGCTTCCTCGAAGAAAAAGGATCGGTAAAGAAATCATCAGAGCAGCCCCACCACACTGTAACTTTGGCTGCTACAAAAGTTTCATGGATTTTTTATATTCCACAAACGACAGTTATGTGTGTTGATAGTGTATGAAATCCATTTTATGCTGTTGAACACCCACTTAACCCCTTAAGTCTCGTACCCGTCTTATTGGCGTGCATCGAATTATCGCATTTTTAGGTTTATAAACTAAAATTTAATCATAAGTTAGCTTAATAATTTGACATAAAAATTACGTAGAATCCATAAGCATCTCAAGTATGATCAACTTGTTAGAGAGAGAAAAAAAAAAAATGCGAGACTTAAGGGGTTAACGAAATCTACGGAAGTGTGTTATCGGCAATTTTCATTTCTTATATTTTTTGCGATTCATACATATATTCCTTGAGGATAATTCACAGTGATCTTTAGGCACAGCTATACGGATTTGTGGGGAACTGGGACGCCACCATCCATTGTTGTGAATGTCCAAAAATGTAAACTCTCAATAATTTGGCAGAACTGTGCCGGTCTCAACTACATGCTTGACAACCCAGATCTCCCGACCTCATACCATGGGACGTCTTTAGTTGCGAGTATTCTAGAGGTAATAAGAAGAAAGAGAGAGTGTTTCGCGACTAACAGCGTCATTCATAATATTAAATGATGCCATCCGTGGCACGTGTCTCTCGTGGCCGCATAAATGTTTCTTATTGCTATGAACTTTGGGATTGTTCGTGTGACAGAGTGTCGCCGCTTCCCTCGCAATCTTTCTTACTAGAATTAATGACAATACATTGAACATTTATAAGCTGTTACTCAGCCTAACTTCATATCCTGCGTATCGTTTCGCTTCACTATTTGCAGTATCATCTAGAGGTATAGATTTATTTCATACTCCATAGAAATTCTTGGTTCATGACAAATATTCCAATTTCTTTGTTAAATTATTGATTTATAAATATTTCCTGACTTCTTAACCCCCCCCCCCAGGCATTTGAATTCGACGTCTGTATTATCATGATTTTCGAAATGAATTACTTTTTTTCTTTATACTAAAAATGTAAAAAAAATAAAACATTTCTCACAATTTCTAGATGTCCCTTTTCAAATGAAATAGCCATGTTTTGTTGTTGTTGATTTTTGTATAAAAAGGATTTTGACAAATTTGATAAGAATAATTCTGCTAATACTGAGAAGCCTGTGTTAGTTTATTTGCAGTTTTTCATGATATAAAAATCATCAAAATATTTATTTGTGAATCTTTGTTTACATTTGAATGATGGGCTTGTATTGATCTTGTTTGTTCATGTTAACGATGCAATAATATGGGCGTGTACATTTCCTATGACATCATAACCGGCTATGACATCACAGCCAATCAGGTTTTGACACATGTTCTATCTGACTATACAAGATGGTATATTAGATTCTTTAAGTTAGTTGCAATGTAGTTGTGTTGCTGAACTGGCTAGCATGATGGATTAAGGATGTAAACGTATGGAGAGAGAGGAATGTTTGTTTTTATCATTTTTAATTTTATTTCTAGCAAGAAATAAAAGTTAGTTTTAATAAAAATGGATTAATTTTTTGAATTATAGCAACTGTTGATCCACCATTTAAGCTTAATATATAAATTCCAACACTTGGTAGCAGAGCCTGGTTGCTGTATGGAATCCTGCAGCCATTTATAGGCTGGTTTTGAACTTTGCTTCTTTGTTTTTTAAAAATGATAATGGTTTTTGTGGAGAGTTGCAACTTTGAGAAGCTGAACGGTGATAATTATAAGCAATGTAAGTTCAACATGAAAATGCAACTTCTCAACTTAGGATTAATAGAATTTGTGGACAAGCAAGAACCTGTTTTGGATGCTGAAGCTATAAGAGCTGATAAACAGACATTGAATTAAGGAAGGCAAAGGCTCTCTCCACTATTTGCTTAAGTATTGATGAAAACTTGAAAAGTATTGTTTATAATATAGATGCTCCTGCTTTGCAGGAATTTGAAAATGTTTTTGAGCCCAGGTGCAAAGCAAAAATTGGAGCTCTGAAGACACAGTTTTTGCATATTTGTTTTTCCATCGGATACTATGAGCAGTTATATAGGAAAAATCTCCCAAGCTTCAAAAGATCTTGAAAATGCTGGAAAAGTTATACCAGAAGATGAAATTGCTTACCAGATGTTAGCTAACCTGCCAAGACCAATTAGATGACAAAAATTTCACTTAATTAAATGTTCGAAAATCTCTTTTGGCAAATACGACGGAGTTATAGTCCGTGAGAAATCTTATGCAAGGCACAAAGAATCTGCTATTTTCTTCACAGCAAGTGATGTTTCGGAAAAGAAGATTTCTGCGAACGATTTCAAAGAAAGGAGGAAGTGTTTTTCTTGTGGAACCGTTATTAAAAAGAACTGTTAGAAATTCAAGAATGCCAATAAGATGCCTACTCATCAACAACGTAAGCCGCCTACCTTCAAGAAAGGTGAACATTCCAATCATGCAGCTCTTCATGCATCTGCATATTAGACTCAATCCATGGACATAGAGTTTGTGATAGATTCTGTTGCAACTGAGCACTTTGTTAATGATACTAATTTATTTACTAATTTTCAGAAATCATCTTCAAGTGCAAGTATAGCTGAAGGTACTACAAATATCCTTGGTATAGGTGATGTTAATCTTGAAATAATGGATAATTCTGATAAGGTTTCTTTATTGTTTAAAAATGTATTGTATGCACCACAAATGGCGAGAAATTTAATTTCTTTAAGAAAATTTTATTTGGCACATTTTAGTATCTTTGTAAAAAAATGTAAAAATGATTATAAAAACTCCTAGGAATAGATTATTTTTAACTGTTCCATTAGTTGACAAGTTCTATATAATACTGTAATAAAAGCTAATGTAATAAAAATGCAAAATGACAGTGCTGCTTTTATTTCTGATAATAATATTGAATTGTGGCATGCTAGATTTGGTAATTTAAATATGCAAGGTTTGAAAGATATTTCCAAAAGTAATAATGCTTATGGACTTCAAAATTTAAAGGGAAATGTTGATAAATGTGATACTTGTTATTTAAATAAAAGTAGTAGGTCATTCATTTCCTAATATTGATAAAATTAGAACTCAATATGTCTTAGAACTTGTGCATATGGATGTATGGGGGCCTGCTTTTGTTAAATCTTTAGGTGGTGCTGAATATTTTTATAGTATTAATGATGATTATTCTCGATATTCAGTAGTGTATTTTTTGAAACACAAAAAAGAAGCTTTTGAGTGTTTTAAGGCATATAAACAAGCAATGGAAAGATTAACTAATAGAAAAATCAAAAGGGTTAGATCATATAATGGCACAGAATTTAGTGCAGATTATTTTGAACAGTATCTGATATACCAAGGTATTAAAATTGAGCGTACTAACACTTACTCACCAGAGATGAATAGTGTTGTTGAGCTATATAATAGAACAATAATAGAAGGGGTTAGAGCCCTTTTACATGAAAGTAATTTTCCCAAGAATTTATGGGCCGAATTTGTAAATACTCAAAATTATCTTAGAAATAGATTTACCCATAAAGCTTTGAAAGGAAAAGCTCAGTTAAATGTTTGGAGTGATAAGAAATTTTCTGTTAGACATTTTAAAAGGATAGGTTGTGTAGCTTATATTTTCATGCCGAAACGTTATAGAAATAAATTAGAGACTAATGCTCAGAAAGGTATAATGATAGGCTATGCACTAAATACTCTAGGATATAGAATTTTCTTTCCCAAAGTGGAGAAGTAACTGAAACTAAACACGTAAAGTTTAATGAATCCATATTGGGAGTCAATTCTAATGTTCAAATGAAAGATAACAAATCTAGGATGATTGATTCTTTTTCAGATTTTGAGTTTTCAAGTAATGAAACTCCAATACCTAAACCTTCAGACAAAACTGAATGTGATTGGAAACGAGTTTGTGTAACTAGACAGAAAGGTAAAACTAAAGGAAGGATAGATTTTTATTATTATCCTGAGGCAAAAGTAAGATTAAGAAGTAAGAATTAAGTTAAGAAATGCTGTGAAAGTAAGGGTATTGATTATAACCCAGATAAGTTTGACTTTTCGCCTAAATTAATTTTAAATGATAATGAACCAAATGCAATTGGAACTCAATCGGATGAATTTCAACATATGTTGAGGATATATTGGATAGTGAAACTCATTTGGTAGATATTAAAATCCTTAATAATTTTAAGGAATCTCAAAATGTACCCGAAAGGGAAAATTGGTGTAGTGCGACGAAAGAAGAGATTGAAATTTTAAAACCAGAGATGTTTATGAGATTGTCCCTCGACCCCAAAATAAGAATGTGTTGGGGAATAAGTGGGTATACACACTTAAAAAAATATTACTGGACAGAGGCGGCGCGAAGTAATTTTACCAACCGGGCAGAATAACAATTTGGTGCCCCAAACCAACGTAATTTTTTTAAATTCTATATTATCTGTATTTTAATTGTCCAACAAAATTTTACTTATAAATTCATGTTTTAGCTACAAATATGACTTAATAATGTTATGGTCAGAATTTTTTTAATTTCAGAAATATTTAAGAATATAAGGAAGTCTTACAGAAACTAAAGTAATGTAATGAACAATTTTTTAAAAAAAAATATGAGTTTTTACACAGTATTATAAAGTCTCTTCACATGCTCACTTTTCTTGCCTTTTCATCTGTAAGATCTTTCATAATATTCTCAATATCAATGTTCTACAGAAGGTCCCGTTCAATTGATATGGTTGCCAAAGCAACTAGTAGTCGCTCCTGCGACATACTATATCGCAGATATGTTTTAATCAGTTTCGAAAAGCTTCTATCACCAGTAGTTACTGGTAGAATCAGAAAAACCCACTGCGTTAGTTTTATAAGAAACGCATAATTCTTCAATGGTTTTCTATTATTTTTAATAAGATACGGCCTATTTGCTTAGGAATAATGTCGGGAAACTCACAAACATTACTAGGTAGGAAAAATCTGAAAATTTTAAAAAAGTGAGATATGCCTTTTACGCTTAGGAGAGCAGTATAGCAATTTAAGTTTTTCGGCACCCCACCCCAACTTCCAAAACCATATAACTTCATTGATTTAAATTTAATATGTGAAAAAGCAGGTTTTGAGCAACAAATAATATAACAAACTGAAATTTTAAATAAAATGGTTAGAAAATTGCAAATTTTTTTAACACAATTTAAATATTCTAATACAAAGTTTTCCAGCACTGTTGAAATGTGACCCATTGATCTGCTAATAAATTCGAAAACATTAAAAATATTCCAAGAATAATGTTCTGAATTTAAAGGACATTGGATTTTAAATTCAGTAAGTTCTAGAACACACTTCTTGTAAATCAAATGGAAGCCCTGAAAATAATTTTAAAAAATAATAATATCGGAGGCCTCCCCAATGTTGCAGGACACATAGGCAGTTGCCTATTTGGTAATCTGGCCTTGACCATATACCTTGCTTATCGATATGAAACTATTTATTACTTTTTTTAGCCGTGTTACAATTTTTTTAAAAATCACAAACTTATCAAGGAAAAAAAATAAAATTTCTGTGAAAATAGTTTGTAATTTTACAAGTTTTCCTCTAATGTTTAGCACTTTCTGATGATTGTAAAAAATGTGTGGGAACTTTATACGTACAAATTTGATTTTTCAAAAAACAGTTTGAATATTATTATTTGAAGTGTAATGTTTGTATTTTCGGCTTGCAAACTTGTTTTGGAGTCTTGTTCATTGCTAGATTCTTCACACAGTCACTTCACGTTCAGATGTTCTACTGCCTCTGGTTAACGCAATTGTAACTTTGCATGCTCTCACACTTGGTCCTGGTAAACGAGTTAACTTGTTAAATAGTGCTTATCTAGTTTACGAAAATCATATGAGTTAAGTTCTTTTGAATACTCATACAGAAGTTGTAAAAAATGTTCCAACAAAACCAACACAACATTCGATATAAATTAGCCCATTGCGCACTTTTAAGCTTTCTGCTCAGTAATATATAAATATAATTTAAAAAAATAACTAAAATTTTTTATATTGGATTTTAATATTCAGAATTTTTGTACAATTGACAATGTTAGTATTGTCAATAATGAAAATTTATATATTTCAAATAGATATTTAATTCTGAATATTTTAAAATAACATGCTATAATGATAATAACAAAATTACCTGTGGTGTTGAATTCACAAGAACTTTTTGTTCTTGGTTCGAACAATACGTTATATCGTCGTTCTTAAGGTTTTCTGAAGTTAAAGATCTGCCTTCGACTGTTGCTGACAGACCTTCATTGGATTCAATATTTTCTAATTTTGATTATTTCTTTCAAAAACAGACGCTTGCTTTTCGTTTTCTGTTGCTATCCGTGCCTTTCTTTTGCTTTAAAACGTACCTGATTGTTTCTTTTTTTCAGATATTTTAACGAAAATCACAGCACAACAGGTATAACGTTATAACAATTTAAATTTGCTGTTCAAAATAAAAATGAAGCGTGACAATCATCAGTTTTGTTTTCAACACAGTGTGCCAAACGTTCCGTCAAAGTAAGAATCCGATGAGAAATGGTGTAGACCAGGGGAACAGTTACATTTTCATCCGGTTTAATATTTTTTCGGCCCACTATGCCATAGAACTGAAATACAATAGTCGCTTAGGAGGAACGAGCCTCTCGAATCAAAGGAAAAACCACCAAATGAGGAAAGGAGAGTGTGGGAGGAAATAATTCTAGAGAAATTGGGACAGGGAAGGCCTGTTTTCAAAGCGGGGTGAGAAGGGAGCTAAGTAGACCGGACCGTACCTATGGTCAACACGATCCTAGGGGATCGGATGACCCGTGTGTATAGTCGGATTGTGAATGACCCACCAAATTTTATGGCCTTATGTTCGTGGAGCAGATTTTGGGACCTCTCCAGGGTCTAGAGGCTTGAGCTGATCTCCTGTACGAAAAACTAAAGAGGGGGTGTCAAAATGAAAGGAAGATTTTTTGCCGTTTTCGCCGAAGATCTCATGCCAACCGAACCATTTTTTAATCCCTCTTACGTTCCAGCTTTGGCGCCACTTGGAATTTGGCGCCAAAGGCAGTTTCCCGGTTTACTCGGGCCTCGGGCCGCCTCTGTTACTGGAAAAATTAAAAGTTACAGGGCTAGATTGGTAGCACAAGTTTTCAAACAGATTGAAGTTATAGATTACTTTGATACTTTTTCTCCAGTTACAAATTTTATCTTGGCTAGATTATTTATTGTTATATTAGCAACTATGAAAGGTTGGTTATGTAATCACTTGGATATTAAAAGTGCTTACATATATGCACAACTTATTGAGGATATATTTATGGAACAACCTTCTGGTTTTGTAATTGATAATGAAAATAATAATGTTTTTAAACTTAAGAAAGCTTTGTATTGTTTAAAACAAGCAGGTAGAGAATGGTATAGTGAGCTTAATAATATCCTAATACAATTGGGTTTTCAAAAGCTCTTGACTAGTAATTGTATGCATGGATGTATATAAATCATTTGTATTGTTATTAGTATATGTAGATGATATTGCCATTTTTGTTTGTAATGAAAAATACATGAATGAAGCAATCAGTTTGATAAAATCAAAATTTGATGTTAAAGATTTGGGTAAATGGTCTAGGTGTAGAATTTGAAATGAGAAAATGGTAGTTTTATAATGCACCAGAAAAGTTATATAAATAAAATGGGAAATATTTTTTCGTAATATTCCAAATTGTAAAAATTTGGTTCCATTAAGTCCAGGTGTTGCTATTTATGAAAATAAGGAGCATGACGCACTAAATGTACCTTATAGAAATTTAATAGGAAGTTTATCCTTTTTAGCGTCTAGAACAAGACCAGACATTATGTTTGCTGTAAATTTTCTATGTCAATTTAATAACAATCCATCAATGACTCATTGGAATCTCCTGTGTCAAGTATTTCATTATGTTCTAAATACTTCTAATTATGAAATAGACTTGAGTAGAAGTAAAAGTTTTGCTTTAACAGCATATACTGATGCCAGTTGGGCAGCTGATAAAATGGACCGTAAATCTATCAGTGGTTATGTAATATTTTTAGGTAATGTTCCTGTTTAATGGTCTACTTCGAAACAAAAATGTACAGCTTTATCAAGTATGGAAGCTGAATATATTGCTTTGTCGGAAGCTGTGAAAGAAATTGTTTGGTTAAATAGAATAATGAATAGTTGTTTATTTTTAGAATTGCCTATAATTAAATCTAAAATATTTTCTGATAATCAAAGTGTTATATGTTATTCTAAGAATTTAATGGAAAACCAACGAACATATTAACACTCGTTATTTTTTCGTAAAGGAAAAATTAAATGTTGATGAATTTGACTTATTGTATGTTTCAGGTAAGAAAAATGTTTCGGATATCATGACAAAAGCTTTGTCACTTGATAAATTAGAATTTTATTGTAATTGGTTATTTTGTAACGTAAGTGAGTGAAATTTGTATTTTTTTTTTTAGTCATGAAAAATGGGGGGCTTTGTTAGCTTATTTTGCAGTTTTTCATGATCTAAAAATCGTCTAAATATTTATTTTGAATCTTTGTTTACATTTGAATGATTGGCTTGTATTGATCTTGTCTGTTTATGTTAGCGATGTCATAATATGGGCGTGTACATTTCCTATAACATCATAACCAGCTATGGCATCGCAGCCAATCAGGTTTTGACACATGTTCTTTCTGACTTAGAAGATGGTATGTTAGATTCTTTAAGTTAGTTGCAATGTAGTTGTGTTGCTGCACTGGTTAGCATGATGGATTAAGGATGTAAACGTGTGGAGAGGAATATTTGTTTTTATCATTTTTAAATTTATTTCTAGCAAGAAATAAAAGTTAGTTTTTATAAAAATGGATTAATTTTTGTCTTTCAGCAATTGTTGATCCACCATTTAAGCTTAATATATAAATTCCAACAGCATGCTACTATTGAGACGTCTCGCCAATCAAATAAAACATTAGAGAAAACGTCCCCGTAAAATGATTTACAGAACTGATCTCTTAGTTGCTTAATTGCGCATGTGTAGGCTTAAAGAGCTGGGGCCCTGTATCCTGTGCCACCTTAACATATTTGAGAACCTGTGGCCCAGCGAAAATACCTTCCCAATTAAATAATTGAGGAATAAAAAAAGCTACCATTTCTTTGATTAACGCCTTGTAGTTTTGCAAATCGGTTCCTTTTAAAAATTGAATTTTTCAAGACTGTTCGTGTATATGACTAATTTTAGCGCTTACATTACAATTTTTTTTTTCTATCCTATCGTATATATTTATTACAGAAATAAAATCATAGACTTAATATTAAAATTAACATGATAGAACGTATATAAATGTTTTGTGTTTTTTTAATTATATATTTAATTGAAAAATATGCATTTTAATTTATTATCTTAACAAATATTTTTCAAGTAAGCAAATTTATATATTTATGTAATATATATAAATTAATATAAAAGTAATATGTGTATATATGTATTGAGACAGTTTGTATCTTAATTAGCACTTTTCCAAATATTTATTTGATTGACATCAATATGTTAATTTTAATTTATAAAATTTTTAATATATTTATATATGTATTTGGTGCGAACTATATATTTTCTATTATGTAATATCCTATGGATAAAATACTTAAAATCATTTACACTACTGGCCAAAATTATTGCAAGATTGACAAATGAGAAACATTTTAACTTCAACGGTTCACATTCAGTTGAGGATAATCGTGGGACGTACAATTGTGGGAAATCACATTTTACAGTGGAGATTTTGTCACTAGGACATTTAGGGGATCGTTCACAAATTGATAAAGAAGAAAATCATTTGGTCTCGCCCCAATTCACAGGAAGCTGATAATGTTTTGAAACTTTCATCAATCCTTTTGCTTCTTATCCGAATTGTTTACTTGAATTTTGGTAAAAATTGTATGAATATTCGGAAAGATATACAGGATTCTTTAAAACATCCCACATTTTTTGCATGTTTTTTGCTTATAACATGCAGAGTTGTACTCCAAATTTTGGGAAACTTACAGAATATTCAATATAGAGAAACGTTGTATTAAAATTTGAAGTAAATACCTTGAATATTTGGGGAAATATGAGTATTTGAAGTAAATATTTTATAAACGAAACATAGTTTAAATTTTCTTTCATAGCGTCGAATCCAGATATCTAAGGCAGCTTATATGAAAATTCCAGTTTAATACCATAAAGATTTAGAAAGTTGTAGGCATTGCAGTCAGCAGAATTTCTGTTATTCTCTAAGAAGAGCAAAATGATGAGTGGTTTTCCACAAATCAATATATTATTTTAAAAACTTGAATCTTCGAGTATTAATCGTCGAATTGCAATTCAAATTATACATTTAATTTATAAGTGCAGATGGTTGCTCACGATATTCAACTTTCATAAAATTCAATATTGCTGTTCGAAAAATTGATTTGTGGAAAAACCCTTATTATTTTATTTCTTTTGGAGAATGGCGGAAATTCTACTGAATGCAATTCCCTTGTCTTTCTAAATCTTCATGGTATTCAACTGGAAATTTTATATGTGGTGACTTAGATATCTGGTTTCGACGTTATGAAAGAAAATTTAAGCTATGTTTCGCGCGTGCGCAGTTAAAATATTTTCTGCAGTTACTCATATTTCCTTAAGAATTCAAGGTATTTACTTCAAATTCCAATGCTATATTTCTCTAACATATCGTGGAATATTCTATAAGTTTCGCAAAATTTGGATGAAAACTGCATCTTATAAGCAATAAACATGCGAAAAATTTGAGATGTTTTAAAGAAGCCTTCATATCCTCCCGAATATTCACGCAATTTTTTACGAAAATTTGTGTAAGAAATGTGCATAAAAACAAAACAATTGATGAAAGCTTCAAAACATTTTCTTCTTCATCAATTTGTGGACAGTCCCCTAAATGTCCTCGTCACAAAATATGATTTTCCATGATTCTTCACAGCTGACTGTGAACCATTGTATTCAAATTAATTCCAAATGTTTCGCATTTTATCAATCTTGCAATACTTATGGCCAGTAGTGTATTTTAGAGTGTCCAAATAACCGTTATTTGTCCTTTTTAATATCAAAAATTGCCAGTTATCACTACAGATTGTACAGGCAATACTTAGGTATGTTCTTACCACATTTCGTATGTTGAGAACATATATGTGCAGGGTTTTTGATTTTCTTACTGATTGTCTAGCTATATTATAATATATACTAATATTACATAATGTATGGCTATCTACTTTCCCGCCCTAACTTTATTTTTACTTTTAACATATTTAAAATTATAGTTAAATATAGTGAAAAAGAAAGTCAGTAGAGTGAATTTTTATATGACCTTGAGATAGTAACCCAGTTAGCCCTTAGGATATGACGGCCCTGCCTGTTATTTCAAGGCGCTGCAGATCTGTTTAAATCATCGGATAAATTTGATTGTTTTCAGTATGTACAATGCCAATGAGTGTACAATTCCGTTGATTATTTTTTTATTATTATTTAGATTTCGAAATTGCATTGTGAGGAACCTTGACGAAAGCTGTAATTTTCAAGTTTCCCCTGCCAATGAGAACGTCTACAGATTCGCAACATCTTTCGGGCAAAATGTGACGACATTAAAACGTGAAACCTGTCCAAGATCAACAAATTAAGACTTATCTTTGGATTTAATCCAGTACCACGAAATGAGAAAGAACAATTTTTCCAGTAGGATCTGCTGAAAGATCTTTACGCCATTTTTTATTGTTTATTAATATGCATTGGGAAATATTTTTATAAGCATACACAAAAGTGAAAATTTATGCTATTGACCACATAATACAGCACATTTACAGCAAGCAAGTTCAAAGATACCTCTTTTGATTGGCACAATGGTGAAACTTCAATACAGCAGCAATGCATACAGCAAGAAAAATAGTTTGTGTAAAGCTTTATAATTTTGTTTGTTCTGAACGAATTGTTTTAAAATGGCTTGTTAAATGCAGAAGTAATCCACCTACGATTTATGTAGTTAAGCGTTTTCTTTGCAGCTGAATTTAAAAGAACATTTACTGACTCATACGAAACGGAAACTGTATGTATGTAATAAAGCATTTGCTCAGAAGAGGCATTCAATCACACATTTACGAATACATACAAAAGAGAAACCGTTACCATGCGACGTGTGCAATGAAGGTTCTCTCAGAAGTCGCATTTACCCACACATATACTAACGCGTACCAGAGAGAAACCGTTTGCATATGACGTGTTTAATAAAGAAATTCCTGGGAATTCAAGTTTAAAAACACATTTAGGTATGCATACGAGAGTGAAACTGTTTGAATGCGGCGTGTGTATTAAAGGATTTTCTCGGAAATCGAATTTAAAAAGACATTTACGTATGCATACGAAAGAGAAACCGTTTCCATGCGATCTGTGTAAGAAAGAATTTTCTCTCGAGTCGCATTTAACTGCGCGTTTACGTACGCATACGAGAGAGAAACCGTTTGAATGCGACGTGTGTAGTAAGGGATTTTCTCAGAAATGGAATTTAAAAATACATTTACGTATGCATACGAAAGAGAAACCGTTTGCATGCGGCGTGTGTAGTAAGAGATTTTCTCAGAAATGTAATTTAAACACACATTTACGTACGCACACGAGAGAGAAATCGTTTGAATGTGACGTGTGTTCTAAAGGATTTTCTCAGAAGTCGACTTTGAAAACACATTTACGTACTCATACGAAAGAGAAACCGTTTGTATGTGACCTGTGTAATAAAGGATTTTCTGAGAAGTCGACTTTGAAAACGCATTTACGTACGCATACGAGAGAGAAACCGTTTGAATGCGACGTGTGTAATACAGGATTTTCTCACAAGTGGAATTTAAACACACATTTACGAACACATACGAGAGAAAAACCGTTTGAATGTGATGTGTGTTATAGAAGATTTTCTGTGAAGTCGACTTTGAAAACTCATTTACTTACACATACGAAAGAGATACCCTTTCCATGCGACATTTGCAGTAAAGCATTTTCAAGGAGATCACATTTAAAAGCACATTTGCGTACGCTTACGAAAGAGAAACCGTTTGCATGTGACGTGTGTTCTAAAGGATTTTCCGAGAAGTCGACTTTGAAAACACATTTACTTACGCATACGAAAGAGAAACCGTTTGTATGTGACATGTGTAATAAAGGATTTTCTCTGAAGTCGAATTTAACCACTCATTTACGTACGCATACGAAAGAGAAACCGTTTGCATGTGACATGTGCAATAAAGGATTTTCTGTGAAGTCGACTTTGAAAAGACATTTACTTACGCATACGAGAGAGAAACCGTTTGAATGCGACTTGTGTAGTAAAGGATTTTCTCAGAAATCGCAGTTAACCACTCATTTACGTATGCATACGAGAGAGAAACCGTTTGTATGTGACCATGTGTAATAAAGGATTTTCTGAGAAGTCGAATTTAATCACACACTTACGAACGCATATAAGATAGAAACCATTTGCATGTGACATGTGTAATGAATTTTCTTGTAAGAATGGGATTTTAAAAACACATTTACAGTTGCATACGGAAGAGCCAGCATTTTCACGTGACTTTTGTAGTAAAACATTTTCTTATCCAACTTAAAGAAACATCTGCTAACGCATACTTTTGATAATGAATTAACCATGTGTCTGTGAGGTTTGTGAAGAGTTTTTTCCGAGCAAGAGATTTAAGACAAACCTTCTCTGAGCCATTGCAGACACAGTACGTCTGTGAAGTATGTAGTGTATTGATTTTTTTAAATAAATTGTTTGTACAAAACATAAGATAAAATTGAGAATGATATACAGTCAAACTCCGCTATTACGAACCAACCCTCGATTATAACGAACTTTTCAAATGGTCCCAAGTGAACTCCTATGTCATTAATTTATTTTCAAATGCTTATAATGAACTTCAAAAGCAAGGAATTTGGATATAGTGGACGAAATTCCCACTTTTTCTTTCTGCCAGCTCTGTCTCTCTGAATCATCTGCTCTTCTCATTCCGTGTGGGACTTTTTATCCACCAGCTGTGCCAAACAAGCCGCCCTTAATTAGCTCACCTGTTATTAGGTATTACTATAAGTTTTTTATGTGTAAAAATTATACAATGGGTAGACTGTAAAAATGTTTCTTTTTATTAAAGATAATCAATGGTCTTGAAAGATTTTCTAGAAATTGGATAATATTTTATTTTTCTCATAAATAAAATCATTATATATCTCCAAGATTCATTGCTTATTTAGTAAAACAATTTACATTTTATACAGGGTGTCCCAAAAAGTAGAACAAACATTTATTTCCTTAAATATTGCACGTAGACATATGCCTCCAATTACAAAGTTTCATCAAATAAGGTAAGAATTTGTCTGAAACCACTTTGACTTCTGAAATAAAAAGTTAAGAAAATGAAATTTTTATACGTTTCCCATAGAGCAAAAGTGTCAATGAGCGAAATGCTCCTCTTACACTCGTCTACGTATAAATTAAGTTTCACGATTATATCTGCAAAATTTTGAGAGATATATTAATTTTTAAATTTCAAGGGACTGCTCACAAATTTATATGCAGATTTTCATTGCAGAAATACAAAATTCTTCAAAATAGAAAAACAGCGAAATTCGAATATTTGCCCAATAGTACATCATCCAATCTTCATGAATTGAAAGAAAATTTTCCAACGACGCATACTGTTACTCAGTTTCATTGGCAGATAGTTGCAACTATTGACTTAATAAAGAATGGAAAGACAACTTGAGGCAGTTAAATGTAACATAAAACAGGAAAATATCCCAATGGCGGATAAGAATATTAAACTAGCTGTATGGCCCGGCGTTGCACGGGCCATGTCGAATAATGTGTCATTCCCTGGAGGAGAGGAGAAGTGACGCAACGAGACATATGTTCTACATTCTCCCTTAAATAAATAAGGAGTAAAGAACAGTTCTAGCTGCATAAAAGTTTGTATCTGATGGTGATTTTGTCCTTCAATAACATTTAGACGGCGTTCTCTTGCATGTTGTACCATGGCTGACAATCGGCTATTATTTTGTTCTTCTGTTTCTTCCGCTCTTCTGTCTCGACCACGTCGTGCCATACTTTCTTTCTTCGTCAGTTTCAGCAACTCTCCTTTCACCTTTTCTAATTGCCTGCTGTCTGCGGGCAGCATCCGCTATAACTCCTCTTTTTCTTTTAGGCATCGGAAAAAGCGAGAACTGAACGAAGCAAAAATAGTAACTTGCAAATATCAGCTTAAAATAGCAGCTACCAGAAATATTTAAACTTGATCAAATCAATGAATAATGATTAAAATCACTAACATAACTAATCTATATCTTTCGGCACATAGCTTTACAGGAACAAAACACGCCTGTAAATTCGTTAAAATGATTCTGTTTGACGTTATATCACGGGATAAAAAAAGAATTTATACACTTCCACAACAATACATTTTTTATTTCTGTCAGCGTCATTTTTTATTGTTGTTGTAACAAAGTTCTTTAAAGTAAAGAACTTCAATAATAAAATATATTTTGAATTGCGCTGCAATAATGAAAAGTATTATTATAAAGTATCCGAAACAATGAAAAGTATTATTGTAAATTAGTTTTTAATTAATATCTTTTT
>BGPR01020110.1:7368-28277 GCA_013235015.1 Araneus ventricosus
TTATATAATGTAATATATAATGTTTGCCCGACGTGTCCCCATATGGCTCTTACTTCTCAAGGAATCATTACAGACTTTCTGTAATGATTCCTTGAGAAGCAAGAGCCATATGGGGACACGTAGGGCAAACATTATCTCAACCCCAATGAAACATCTGCGTTACTGTCTTTCCTCAAATTGATGTCTCTGATTTGCAGATAGTGTGAATCTGCGCTTTTGCGATTGCATGCTAGATGCGGCATAAAGTGCTAATGATATTTTACTTTCATGATGTAGTATCTTAATGACGTTTGTAATATCTTAGACAATTCACTTTAATTTCTTCTTGTATCAATACGGTCATCAAGTAAAAATTCATCTCTAATTTGCTTCTCTTATAGAATGAAACACCACCCAACGCTGATGTCCAATTGCTGAACCTGAGAACCTGCCTGCTGTTAGTCATATTCATTATTTCATGTATATATTACTTGATACTGTTCTACCAAATCCAAGCTCATACAAATAAATCTAAGCCATGATTCCCAGCCAGGTGCTTCCTGACCGGTTGTGTCCGAAGTTACAAAATAAAATTTTTGTTTTGTTTAATAATTTGTCTATCCTTTTATTCCCTGTGTTCCTTGCTTTCCCTTCCTGAATGCTGTACGAAGTTTACACGTTATCAAAATTTTGAAACAAACCCAATCATGGAGAATCTGAAACGTGAAAACGGGCTATTCTGATATTAATATTCTGAGAGCTTTAGAATTTTACTGCATATCTTCGCCACTACTGAAAAAATATGGCTGAAAGTTTGCAAAGAGGTTTTTTAGCTGTAGTTATCAAAATTGTTATAAGTTTAAATTTAATATCTTTTAATATAAATTAGATAATTAATTAAAATTATAAAATATTGTTTGAAAAATCGAGTTAGCACAGATTTAAATATAAAAACTACTTCTAGCATAAATAAAAATTGTATACAGTTTAAGAAATCATTTTTCCAGAACGACAGAAAATTTCGGTTTAAATACCCGGTAATTAGCTACTGAATATTGAGCAACGTTCGGATAATTTTTGGACTGACTAAACCTGACATTGTCCCACTAACTGGAATAGACAGGATGTTATCTTCTTCTCTCAACATGACCCTTTCCCTGCCTTCCTCAAAAGGTTTCACCTGTCTCACAGAGATTATTGCAGTTGTGGTGGAATTGGCACGGCACTTCACTATGCTACGGAGTGTATTCTCACAGTGCCTTGGCATATGAGGAAGCCAGTGCCAAACTTCGAACAAGAATTGCTGAAAAGAGTCGCCAATAAGCTCGTCTCCAGGCATAAAATTCGTAAGATTGTCAAATTCATATGTGAAAACAGAGATCTTTTCCGGCCTCCCTAGCCTTCAACTTTCCAGATAGCTGAACCAACAAGCTCCAAATTACCGGACATCCTACCCCACCTTTCAAAAGAGGAATGTAAAACAACATCTAAAGAAAAGAAGACTATTACGAACTAATAGTGTAAAAGTGAAAATGCCTGTGCTGTACATAGTGTAAATGTTTCTTTCTTTCTGTTTGCTTTACGTTTCCTTTTTAATTAAATAAAATTCCCTTGTCTTGCCCATCAAACCATTCAGTGACTGGTCTGGTCACGGGTACGGGGGTAAGAGACGGCGTTCTGTTCTGTACCTGACATTTCCACTTGGGTCTAATATTAACGCGTTTTTTCTATTGTACGTTTTGAGAATTGCACCCGTGATATGATATTGACTTGTCCAAAATTATGGTATACATATCGAAATTATTTTTATCCGAATACAGAGTATTCATTTAAAGTATAAGTAATTCCAATATTAGTTGAGTAAGTTTAAGGGTGGTATATATAGAAATATAAATATTAAAATAATTTCTCTTGAAGTGGAATTTGGTCTTAGATAAAGCTTCTTAAAACCATTCTAATTTTGCTGGTAACAGTTATTATCGAAGAATTTTGCTTTACTGATATGATGGCATTCAGATTGTAGCGTCAGACTAAGAAAATAGACGATCTTCATATCAAAAATGTATTTACTTGGCTATCAACAAAATGAAGTCGTTAAGTTGTACAAAGCAATTTCAAGAACTGAACCTTCAAATTTGAAAAAATAAATCAAACACAACATTCACTTTACGTGCAGTCTGTGCCTCGAATAACAATGCATTAAAAAAACAATGGTAAAGCCGTTATCAGTTCAGTATTTTAATCTAAAATTGGAGACTGAAAACAATTCGTTACAACATAAATATCAGTGAATTGCTTCAATTTGTTACTAATTCTTCGCGATGCAGCTTTATTTGTCATCGGTATAATTAAGAAGACTGGTTTCCTATGTGGGCTATCAAATAAACACGCTTGACCAAAGGGTTTTTTTTTATTCTAAGAATCAGATTAGCCTACAATGTATGAGGGCGGAGAACTGGGCTTAATATTTTTTGAAATATGGATTAAAGAAATTTCCAAACAATTTATTAGTAACATTCTATATGTCTTACCTCCAAAACAACAGTCAGATTACCAGTAGCTATAAAGCAGTTTAGAAGAAAATGGACTTCATCAAACGAAGAAAATTTGCTACTTACAACTGGAAACATTGCCGATTCAAGTTAGTCTGGTGAGTGTAATACTATAATCACAATAAAAAATAATTAAATTACCTTAATGTGGATTTAATTTCTATTTAATTTAAATTTTTTTGCTTAGTATAAAAAATTTATAAAGGGGTGCTAAATCGTTCGTGTCAAAATCTTATTTGAGGCAATTGGGAACTAGGCTTGGGGGACCAGCATTATTAAATTAATTTATTTTGCATTCTCCTTTGTGTCAGTTACTACTTCTCTTAACCCTCCTTTAGACACGTCAAACCTTATTGCACAGTTAGGTACGTTGGGCATGTAGTGTTTTTGAGCGTGTAATATCATTAATAAAATAATTCCATGGTCAGAAGGTAAACATCCATCTTTATTCGCCGCTTACTTCGTTCTACTTATCTACCAAACTGTTGCCAGATACTCTGAAGTCAATCAATATATAAAATAGATTTCCGATCTGTTGCCAGATACTACAGAGTATCCCCCCAGTGACTGAGGGTTAAAACCCAAGGGAACGAAAGTCATTCAAAATTTTTCAAACATTACTTTTTTTGTTTGTTTGAGAATCCGCACTGGAAGAAATACATAAATAATGTTGAATATGAAATATACAAAGAGAAGATAGGAACATAAATGAGATATATACAAAGAAAGAAAAAAAATTAAGTTATGTAAGTAGTCAGTTTTTTTGGGAAATGTACACGTCTTCCTGATCTTGTGACATATGTTGGAAGTTCGTCGTTTTTGGATGTATGAACATCAGTACTTTTTAAGTTTTTGATCACTGGAGGAGGAGATAACACAGTTTCCGGGAGAAGATGTGCCGGTTTGACACGGTCCAGGGAAAGTAGTAGTTTTTCGACCATTAATGTCAACGGTGATTGTTTTATCTGTTCTGCACAACACTTTATGAGGACCAGTATAAGGTTGGCGTAATGGCGGCTGCACACGATCTACTCTTAAGAAGATATGAGATGAAGATTTCAGTGAAGGATGGATGTAGAATCGATCGGTGCAGTGAGCGGATGTTGCAACAGGATTTAGCTGTTGCATTCTATGACGAAGATCAGTTATGAATTCAATATCACAAGGAGGAATGTCTGATACATCGATCATGTCACAAGGAAGACGTAGGGTTGTACCGTACACAAGTTCTGAACAAGAAGATTGCAAATCTTCTTTCACGGCTGTTCGGATGCCTAGAAGGATTATTGGGATTAACTCTGACCATTTCTCATTTTCATGAGCTTTAATTGCCGATTTTAATTGTCGATGAAAACGTTCGACAATTCCGTTTGAAATCGGATGGTACGGAGTTGTTTTGATCTTTTGAGTTCCCAGCATGCGAGTAAATTCAACAAACATTGATGAACGCAACTGGGATCCTTGATCAGAAGTAACTGCAGATGGGCATCCAAAGCGAGAGATCCATGTATCGAAAATTGCACGGCATATAGTTTTTGCTCGCATATCTGGGATAGGTATTGCTTCTGGCCATCTGGAGAAACGGTCAATTATCGTGAGAAGATAAATTTGACCTTCAGACGGTGGCAAGGGACCTACAATATCGATGTGGATGTGAGTGAATCGGGCATCGGGAAGAGAGAATGTGCCTAGAGGCGTTTTAGTGTGCCTCTGGATTTTCGATCTCTGGCATGATTCACAACACCGGACCCATTGTTTTATTTGGTATTTCATACCTGGCCATACGTATCTAGCACTAATAAGTTTGGTTGAAGCTGCTATCCCAGGATGCGCAAGATTATGTAGATGATCAAATATGAGTTTTCGAAAGGAAGTAGGAACAAAAGGACGTGGAACTCCAGTTGAAGTATCGCAAAGCAAATTGCAGTTGGAAGTCTGGCAGGGTTTGAGTTCTAATTGTAGAGAGGATGCATCATTGTGGAAGAATTTTTGAATATCTGAATCATCCTGCTGTGCTCTTGCAAATTCTTTAAAATTTAAAATTGGAGATTTAGTAATAGAATCAACTTCGATTCTAGAAAGTGCATCAGCAACTATGTTCTGAGAACCTTGCACATGCCGAATGTCGGTGGAGTATTGGGATATGAAATCGAGATGACGTAATTGCCTAGGTGAACATTTATCTGGATTTTGCTTGAAGGCATAAATTAATGGTTTTTGATCAGTATAAATTTGGAATTCCCTGCCTTCTAACATGTGTTTAAATTTTTTTATTGCCGAATAAATCGAGAATAGTTATCTGTCATAAGTTGACCATTTCTGCTGACTTTTGTTCAGTTTCATGGAGAAAAAGGCTATCGGTTCCCATTTCCCTTGCGATAATTGAGATAAAGTGCCTCCTATAGCAACATCTGAGGCGTCCACCCATAGGCTCAATTGAGCTCCTGGAATAGGATGTCTCAAAAGAGTGGCTTCGGCAATCGCGTTTTTCGCGGCAATAAAAGCTTGTTCTGAGTTTTCATTCCATTTGAGTTGTTCGAATGACGTGCAAACACTGGAACGAGATTTCTTTTTGTTAGTATGCCCTTCCAAAAACTGTACTATGGGAGCAAGTATATGTGCGGCTTTAGGTATGAAACATCTATAAAAGTTAAACATTCCCAAAAATCTACGCAACTGAGTTAAAGTATCTGGTTTAGGAAAGTCTAGTATACATTTGACTTTATCAGGTAGAGGCTTAATTCCATTTTCTGACAGATTGAAACCTAAAAAGTCTATTGTCAATGCACCAAATATGCATTTCGAAATATTTATGCATAGGCCGTATTCATCTAATCTTGCAAATTAGGTTTTTAAATGTTGGAAATGCTGTTCAGGGTTTTTAGAAGCAATCAGGATATCATCGACAAAGGCGTAAACACCTGGTAAACCTCGAGTGACTTCATCTATAAAACGTTGAAATGTCGCAGATGCGTTACACAGTCCGAATTGCATTCTTGTACTCTCGAACAAACCAAAAGGAGTACATATCGCCGTTTTGTGGATATCTTCTGGGTGAATGGGAATTTGATGATAGGCTTTTATTAGATCGATTCGACTGAAAATTTTTGATCCATGTAATTCGGCAGTAAAATCAGCGATACAAGGAATGGGGTATTTATCTTTTATTGTTTGAGAATTTAAAGCTCTATAATCCCCAACAGGCCTCCAATCTAAAGTACCTTTCTTGGGAACCATGTGGAGTGGGGAAGCATAATTGCTTTTCGAAGGTCGTAAATGTCCTAGATGCATCATTTTTCGAAATTCTGATTTCGCTATTTTAAGGCGATCTGGAGCTAGCCTTCGAGGTTTTGCCACCACAGGAGGACCTTTTGTTACAATATGGTGAACAGTAGTATGTTTTACCGGTTGATTTGGATTAGGCAATTTAGTAATAGAAGGAAATTCTTTTAACAGTTTATGATAAATCGTATCTTCAGAAATTGAAATCTGAACCGAATGGAGATCAGCATACTTTAAATGGCCTACTGATTGTAATTTTGTTTTTGTATCTCTAAGGCATTTTTTGCGGAGATCTGGTACCAATTCAAAATAAGGGAGGAAATCCGCTCCAAGAATAGGTATACTTACGTCGGCAATCAGAAAAGTCCATAAAAAGTCTCTTCTTAATTTGATATTCAAGGATAATGTTTTCTGTCCATATACGTTAATAGTAGAAGAATTTGCAGCGAAAAGGGTTTGTTGCGAAGAGTTTCTTTTCTGATAGGTATAAGCAGGGATTAAAGACACGTCAGAACCGGTGACGACCAGAAAGGAGATATTTGATATCCGGTCTCGAATGAACAGGCGACGTGATGTCTGCGGCAAAGAACATGTCGCGTCTATTCTTCGCCGTTTTCGTTTCCCTGAAAATTACAAGGCGAAACGCATTTTTCAGGTTTGCAGTTTTTTCCGAAACGACGATGATACCAGCTAACAGACGAATTTCGATTTTGACTATTCCCTCTCGATCTTTGGTTACTTCTGTTTCTGCGAAAAGGAGAACGACTACGAGAAAACTCGAGCTTATCAATTCGTGCATTCAATTTTTCTATTTCGGAATGTAGTTTTTCCTCCATGGAATTCGAATTGTTCTTATTTACAGCATGAATTTCCATAGGAACAGGTGTAACTTCTAAAATCCTATCTGAAATTTCAGCTGCTTTATCTAATGTTAGGTCTGTAACAGCTGCTAAGATAGTTTGTACTGATGTCGGCAAACGCTGCAGAAACAATTCTAACATAAATGTTTCTGGGACCTTCAAAGTTTCTGCACGACGTTTCATATTTCTTAACAACTCAGAAGGTTTTCTAGTACCTAACTCTTCACCCGATAGAAGCTGACGAATCTCCTGTTGTGAAGATTCACCTGACCTATTTATAAGTTCCGTTTTCAAATGAGTATAAGGATCTGTGGCATCAGGATTCATCAAAATATCGCGAACAAGCGACGCAACCTCTGGAGGTAAATGGGAAACAACATAGTTAAATTTAGTCACAGATTCTGTAATAGGTTTTGGAACAGCTAATTTAAACGTGCTTTCGCACATAATAAACCAAAGAGCAGGATCCGATCTATTGTAGACAGGTATTTGAACTGCACTTACCTCAGACATTGTGCAAGAAATCTTTTAAATTCAGGAGAGCAGACAGTGCGACAAATTCACAAAAAGAATTAATCCGAAGACGAAATATTATCCAGAAACGGAAACGTTTAGATGCGTACGAATTCTTCACGAACAACAGTCCAAATGTGCATCATTATAGTCGAAAATATCACGTCCGACAGGTCACCACTGTAGTGTTTTTGAGCGTGTAATATCATTAATAAAATAATTCCATGGTCAGAAGGTAAACATCCATCTTTATTCGCCGCTTACTTCGTTCTACTTATCTACCAAACTGTTGCCAGATACTCTGAAGTCAATCAATATATAAAATAGATTTCCGATCTGTTGCCAGAAACTACAGGCACATATCTCACCCCCGTTCTCGTCCTTTTTATTCTACAAATGCTTTTTTCTGTGAAAAAAATATCAGTTGTATATTAAAGAATAAACATCTAAGAAACTCAAAAAGAGCAGAAAGAATTTTAGGTTCATATTTTTTAAGAGATTACAAAAATACGATAAGAAATCACATATCCTTTTTTTAAAAGCTCACTATAGGCCCAATTATAATATTTTTGGGTAGTTTTAACCCTGTTTCTTTTGCAATATTTGCATATACCTTTATTACATATTGGATTTGTTTTTTTAACCTGTACCGTTGATTTCTAACATAAGATTTGCTCTTCTTTTTAATTCCAGTTGAAGGCGGGCATTGGGCAGATCTGCATAAAATTTGAAGTATAATAAGTGAATTTTTAACCTGAAATTTTAGATTACATCAAATCGTTTCGTATCCTTATCATATTATTGTGTTAGAAAATTATAAATCCTTAATAGTTCCTACAGATGTTTTAAATATTGTAAAATATTTTTCTTTGAGACATCCTTTTTTAGATGATTTAGAACATCAACTCCTTTTGTTATGTTTTAAAACGTAACAATTTCAGGTTTCCTGTTATCACCTGACGCTTCGTCAATAAAGACAGAAAAGCGCATTGTTAATAATTATGACACAAGCCTAGCTTCAGGTTGGAAATATTCGTGACTTTACTTTTCACTTCTTATTTGGGAAAAATTCTTGGAGTGATTCCCGTTTGCTTAAATGAATCGTATCGACATAAACTAATCTATATCTCTGTTAAAAGCTTTTGGGCAAGTTCGAAACTAGAAACCAGTTATCCGCTGTTATACTAGTTCTAAGAGTATTTTGAAATAAAATTCACTGAAATTATTTGAAGCATTTTTAAAAAATTAAAAATTAAACGGAGTAAAATGATAGAATTTCACACAGCAAGCATAATAAGCTGTTGTAAAAGTAAGCATTATTACAGAATCAGAGAAAGAAGAACCAATCAACTGCCAATTCCTGTAATACCGCAAAGCGCGTGCAGTGCACGTGTTCCCCACGTGTCTTTGCATCATCCTATTTCATGTGCACTTGCAGTTTGAGCATGTTTGTCTGTGCGATATTGTTCTAATGTTCTTGAGTATTTCAAGAACGGGTACTGAAAGCTTGACGTCTAAGTAATGTGTGGAATTCAGAGTGAAGAGTTTTGAAGACTGATGGGGGGACACATGTGATCCAAGCGACTAACGAAGGGTTAATCTCGAACGTAAAGTATTGTGTTCTTTTGCCAGCGGCTTCTGTAAACAGCTTGTTTTATTTTTTTAAACCTATACTGATCCGGCCTATTCGAAAGGGTGTAAGGCCTGGAGCAAATCGGTGGGGAAATATTTCTATTATGTGTATCATTAAATCGTTAACACATTTCTAACTTCTATAGCTTGTGCTTCATGTTAATATTTCCAAGTTTCAAATCCATGTTACATATATCCCAGATAGCAAAGAAGGTTGCGGAAAGGTTGCCATTTCACTTTCCATAGGCTGTCCGCGAAAACATTACCGCGCAAACCGTTTCGGAAACCATTGTCACAAGATTTACATAGGAAAGCTTTTTATGAACTACCTCACCGACAACGTTTGAACAAGTCCGCGAAAGCATTTCCGTGCAAACAGTTTCGGAAACCATTCCCGCAAAATTGACGTAGATAAGCTTTTTATGAACCACCTGTCCCATCGTGTGTAGTCCATCCGGTATAGTGATTATTGCGTTTACCTTCCAACTCGGAGGAATTTGAAGTTTGTAGGAGTACGGCTTTGAAAAGAGGTTCCTCTCTGTAGGAATACTGCTTCGGAGGGGAGAAGGGGGTCCTATTTTTTCCGCCGAAGGAGGGCTCTTAACAACCTTTTGAAAAGGCATGAAACAAGCTTGTAATAAAAGCTTGAGGAAATCTTACTAAAAATCTTACAGACAACCTTGTTTCTTGTTGACTAGCGAACCTTTCCGCAACCTTGCCGAAAGGTTCAATCCTTGTCATGGAAACCTTTGTGGCAACCCTTTACCCTTGCAAACGACAAGGTTTCCAAAACCTTTTAGACAAGCTTTCTTTGCTATCTGGGATCAAGATATTGACACATATACATTTAGTTCCATTTCCAATATAGAGGGGTAAAACAAATATAAAAATTAATTAGATAAAATTAAATAAACATATTAAAAATACTGAATATGTATTTATATAAAATTTTAAGAACTCTATAAAAAAAACAATAAAGCTTAAGTATAAAATTCAAAGTCCTAAACTTTCGAACATCCTTCTTGGATTTACCTACCTAAAATTATTACCTAAAACTAAAATTCTCTAAAATTTGGTAACCCTTTGGGTTCCGATAATGAAGGAGTCCAGTATGATGGAGAATACCAACACAACAGTAGATCCAATAGTTACATAATCTCAAAGGCCAATATAAACAAGGCAATTTACACGACACACACAAAAAGATCACAAACATAGCCGAGAACGTTACAAACACAGCAAAAGAAGAGGGTCAATAACAGAAATAGAATAAGTAAACTAAAAAACACACACAACACACAAAAAAAGCCCAACCAAAACAGCCACCAAATCGGTAGTATACTTGGAGAGAACCATAAATCGATTCAATTTTGTTTGATTTTTATCACGAGATCTGGAGTCCAACATTAAAAATATTTAAAATACTTAAAAAGATGAGACCCTCCAAAGTGTATCAAGTACAAGATCAGCATAATACACAACTAAAAAGAAAGAGGCAGTAAAAATTTTTTTAAAACATCCGTGAAAACCTTTTAAAAGGGGTCTTTTAATAGCTTTATTTTAGAGTTTTCAATAAGTACAGTTATAATCAAAAGTTATTATATTTCCATATGTTTTATACAAATGCATATGTTAGGTAACGCGCACTTGAAGCGGCACCTACAACTCCATCCAAAAAATTATTCATTACGAGAAAAGACCAGAATGGGAGGAGACGCCACTCACCTTCAGCAAGAATTAACACGATCCAACTATGCATCAGGCACTCGTCATAGCAGTGGTCCTTTATTCATCAAATACCACCCGCCCTAGCGGTGGTCAACCTGTGGTACTGCATAAATATCCATCCGCCCTTGCGGTTTGGTCATCTCATAAAATGGAAATTATTTTACCAACCATTCGCCTTTGCGATATGGTCAAAATGTGATCACCCGCCCCAGGGGTGATATAGTTGAGGTGAAGATACCCATCTAGCGGTACCAATTGTTTTTATGTTTCATATATGTTGAGTTTTTAATAAACATCTATTTATCTAATATCGGCGGCTTTATTGACTCAACAGCATACAAGCACGTGCACCCATTTGCACGTACACACAATAATTGAAAAAGGATTATATAAGATTAAGTAAGTGATTTACAAGGTGCGTTCGGTGAATGGTCCCATAGTAGAATAATCGCGCTAGTTCGGATGCTGCCCTCACGCAGATGCTTTGAGAGAGATGGCAACTAGTGCCCCCTAGCGTCCAAATCACGATAGTTAAGCAGAAGTGCGCGCTACGACCAATTTAACGAGTCAGTGTGAGTAGACGCGTCACTGCGAAATGGAGCAAGGCGTGAACAACAAGTTTTGCTTCAAATTAGGCAGAACGGCGACGGAGACACACGAAATGTTAGTGAAAGTGGACGCAGTGAGTAAAAAGTGTGTTTTTGAGTGGTTTAAACGCTTTAGAGACGGAAAGGAAGATTTCAAAGATGAGCCGCGTTCCGGTCGACCACCGACAAGCACAACTCCAGACAACATCGAACGAGTGCGACGGATGCTTGCGGATGATCGACAGCCGAAGGACATGTCTTACATCTAATATTGCCACATTTCCTAACTTTTTTTTAATGATCCGAGTTCAAGACACGTGCAAGTAACTTTTTGTCCGTGGACAACCCACTGCTGAAAGCACTCCACAGTACCCCTTGGTAAACCGAGCGACGGGCCATGCGCTATGAAATTCTTATAATATGAATCTAGCATAGTTTACAAAGTGAAATTTTATGGCATACTCGGACGCAAACTGGGGTTATCAACCGCCGAATATCCATTCAACAAGTGGATATCTTTTTTATAAATGTGGCCCATCAGTTTCGCGAAAATCCAATGAATTATGTGCAATCCAGTTTATTGCACAAAGTTCGATGCAGGCAGAGTTAGTAGCTTTAACTGATAATGTTTAGAAATGTACTCAATGAACTTAATTTAGCGTTAGTTCCTAAACCAATTTTTTATTGTGACATTAGAACTACTATTTGCTTTTATCAAAATAGATTGGTAAACGCCAAAGCTAAACACTAAGAGTTTCGCTTACATTTCATTAGAAAATTAGTAGATGAGAAACATTTTATTTTAAAATTCATTCCTTACAAAACAAATTCTGCGAACTTATTGACGAAATTTTAACCTAAACACCAACTGAAATATTTTTTATCGAATCCATTTGCATGTCGAAGGGTCTATCGATGGCAGAATCGCATTCACGCTTGAATTGAATTCTAGTCTCTTTGAATTCATTTATGCCTTCTGTTCAGCATACCATTTTTTAAGTTAGTAGCAAGACACTATGTTTATTTTATTCAACAAATAACTGATCCAGCGAAGCGAGGTCTACATTTTAACTCAAACATTAAGCACTTTGCTGTCTAAATTTGTTTGTTACGCGATTAACGACCAAACGCGTTGTTCGATTTTCTTCGAATTGGTTTAAATCGCATTCACGCTTGAATTGAATTTTAGTCTATCTGAATACATTTAAGCCGTCTGTTCAGCATACCATTTTTTAAGTTAGTAGCAAGACACTATGCTTATTTTAGTCAACAAATAATTGCCCAAGCGAAGCGAGGTCTACATTTTAAATTTTTCTTGAAGGAATATAAAACGGCGTATATCTTTTTTATTTTTGAAATGCGTTTCGACTTTGAGGCCATTTTACTGATTTCGATGTTTTGTCGAGACGTTTCGGCGAGTCAATGGCGAGTTTGGCACCAATAAAACGTTTGAATTATTTTGGTAAGGGCGAGACGCAGAAAAACCAATCCCACTATAGGCGCCTATGGGAATGTTTTTTACCACGCCAAGTTGATCATTGTGCCCGCTAGGGTTTCCGTGTTTACTTTGATTGGCGCGAAACTGAGTGTTTTCTTCATCGTGTTTTGAAAACCTTCCATCTTTATTTACAATTAACAACTGATAACAAATTATTTTCAATCTTAAGACACTCAAGAAGGAATTCATTCTACTTTAAGTCACACACATACGCACACAAAAGAAAACTACAACGTAGAAATGTTTACATCTTCATAACAGATTGCATCCCTCGGTCGTCGTCGAAATAGAAAAACCTTACGAAGCATTTCTCGCCAAAAAAAGCGAAATATCGCCAAATATTGGCATCGAAAACACTCCCCGTAGGCGTCTATAGTGGGATTGGTTTTTAAGCGGGCGAGACCTGCAACTTTAATCTCGTAAATGCTGAAAAAAGCAAACATTTATTTGCAAATTCATTAATACGATAAAAACACGGTTGAAATCTAGAAGTTGGTACACACTCTTAAAACGCTGACAAATCGCCAAAGCAAGACGTTGACCGCTGCATATCATTGGAGCCAATTCCCCAAAGCTATATGAAGGTATTGCCTGTATTAGCTTTGGCGACTTGGCGCCATTTTAAGAGTGTGTACCAACTTCTAGATTTCAAGCAAAAACACACATATATAATGGCAAATTTGTTCATACCGATAAAATAGATATTTCACTGTTATAGTGTTAATACGGATGAAAGCAAAGATTTGTGAAAATAATTCGCATTAATAAAAGTGGGAGAGAGAAATAAAATCATTAGTTTCTTGTTGATAGTTGTTTACTCTTTTCGTGAAAGGTTCTTCAGTGATTCTAAAAAACTTTCCATATTATAAAAAGATGCAGAAGATTAAATTGTCGTGATAAGCAACAATCTCATTTATTCATCAGGATACTTCTTCCATCTACAAGTGCTACTGCCACTGTTAAGGTTATGATAGTGAAAATGGCTTTTTGGGGGAAATTAATGTCTTGTAATAATCTTTTCTTCACTTGAATTTCATTGCATCGCTGAAATATTTTAGCACACCCGCTTCTGCAGTTTATTTTTGTAAAGTGTTTACATTTGTTTGGAAGTAAAATTTCTACACAGTTATGTGTGTAGTATTGTACATTAATTATAAATATAGCTCTATAAGATAGTGAAAATATGGGACATGGAAGGTACACTGGTGTCAAAATGTTTAGCACAATTCTTAATATGCGACAAATTTCGTGTTAATATGGATACAATGGTATGAAATCAGTTGCGGAGAGCCGTGGGGTATACAGTATTATTGAATTATATGAAGGTTGAGTATCCTGAATACTCATATCTAGATATAAATTTAATATATTCGGTATACAACTTAAATACATACGATTGCAGTTCGATGTATTCGTAGATTTAATTTTTAAAAATATCACTTTGTGAGAAAACGCTCATAATTTTGATTCTCTTGGAGAACAGAAGGAATTCAGCTCTTTCAATGCCGATATCTTTCTTAATCTTAACGGTAGCGAACTGGAATTTTTATGTAAGCTGCCTATATATATGACTTTGAAATTTTGAAAGAAAAATTATGCCGTTTCGTGCATATACAGTCAAAAATTAATTGATTTAAATACTCATATTTCCTTTATTTTTAAATGTCTTTACTTCAAATTTTAATACAATGCTTCTCTGAAATATTGTCACGTATTCTGTAAGTTTCATAATTTGGTTGAAAACACTGCATGTAATAAGCAAAAACCATGCAGGGAAATTTTCAATTTTTTTAAAGAAAATCTTTATATTTTCCCGAATATTTGCACTTTTTTTACGAAAATGCATGTAAATATTATGCACATCCAATGAAATCATTGATGAAAGTTTCATCCCGTTATCAGTTTTCTATGAAACGGGATGATTCGAAGTCTCTTTTTGTCTTCATCACTTTCTGGTCGCCCCCCCCAAAATGCCCTCCTGACGAGATTTTCGCTGTACTATGTGAGCTCCGACTACTGTAAGTCCCACGGCTCTCCGCAACTGATTGAGAACCATTATATCCATATTAACTCCAAATTTGTCACATCTTAAGAATTGTGCTAAGCTTTTGGACACCAGTGTACCTCCTACAGATTCAAATTACGACGCCCTGCTTCCCTACAACAATGAATAGCAACATTGGCTAAACTTCTAAAAAATACGTTGAAGAGAAAATCTTCGATTTTTTATTTGGGGGGAGCGAGGTCTACTCTTCACAGAACTACTCGTGACAGCATTTTTAACTAAAGCTTTGATGGGCTTCCTTCATTTTGCCCGCACATAACCTCTTCCTACGCTTTCATCCTCTAATTTGCACAAAAATAGAAAAAAATCATGTTTGCTTGGAATCACTTTTTTCTTTAATGTATCCGAACACGTTGAAAAGTCGATGTTCGGTCAAAATTCCCATTTTTTAATTTTTGATGATTTGGATAGTTTATTCATTTACCTTTCTAAAACATGTTTACTTTTGTCGGTACGTTAATTGGAAGATGAGATATTAATTGTTTTATAACAAACCGAAAACCGGAAGTGGGCGTTTAATTAACCGGAAGTTGTCATTTAAATGACAGAATACTGTCAAAAATTCTTTTAAACTGCATTTTTCAAGTTAATATGATGTTAGTATATTTTTAGGAATTTTTTTAAAGTTTAGATAATTTAAGCGCGTGGCAAAACTAAAATTTGATTTTTCTTAAAACTAGATGACGCATAATTTTCACACTTCAAACATGATAACTCAAGATATTATCATTCGATTGTTCTGAAATTTTGTGAACACTTTCTTCAAATGTGTCTCTAGTGAATGTAGTAGAATAATGTATATTGTAGCAATATTTTTTTAATTATGGCCTTTTATCTGAATAATGACATGAAAAATTTGATGAAAATCTTATAATGATTGTTCGATTAGCTCTAAAATTTTTATTTATACAAAGAATGTTAAGATTCTAGTACAAGCACTAGCCCATAGTATGTAGTTTATTTTATAATTAGTTTTATTTGAATTATTACAAAAGTTTGACCTCCAGCATGTTTGAAGTTTTTGAGAATTTCCTCTAAAAGCAGCAGAAATTCAATATTTTTGTAAATTTATAATAATTTATACTCAAAAATCATACTCTAATATTAATCTTTATTAAATTCGAATCTAAAAAACATTTCTAAAAAATGATTCTATTTCACAATTTTAAAAAAAGTGCTCCGAACGTGTTCGGTCTATTTCATTTTTAATACATCCTTTTGCTTCGTTTTCCATCTGTCTAAAGTCATTTGAACTACACTTTCTTAAAGTAACTATATTTCGGTAGTAAAAAAAAATCGACGGGAGGCTGTCTACGCTGGGATTGAGGGGCGTAGACTTAGTTCCCTTACTCAACTGTGACTAAAGTAGCTTTATGTGACTATTAACTCTATAGTCTAGTGTGACTATGTGACTCTATCTATGCAAAATTCTTCTTTATTTTCACCAAATTTGCAACTCGACTGTGACTAAACAATAATTACAAATTCTAAATATATTTTTGCAATCTTAAATGTCTACCTTTCTCTGTTACATGAAATTAAAACCAACTCTCTATGTGATTTGGTTACGGAGCTATAAGCGTTTAACTTTAGCGCGAAAAGCGTCATAATTTTTTCCTTTCCCGACACACCATTAGACCACTATGGAGAGACGTAAGTCTACATCAAAAACGAATTATGCAAACAAAATATCTAAGGTTCAGTCATCTCTAAAGATTTTGGTTTTTAGTTCAGATTAATTTTAACAACGTGCCTTTTTGAAGATACAAGAGAGATATTTTAGGACTGACCTCATCATTTTGAACCGTGGTCAGTGTCAGACGAGGATGACACCTGATCTGGTACCCCCTCTGCAAACCTTCGCCCCACACCAGCTGGAGGACGTTTGACTCTTAACGTGTGATTCAGCGTGCATTACCCTCAGGCCCCGAAGCCGGGACATTACCACTCAACCATCACAGTCCAACACGTGACCAGGGCGTCGCGTGAAACGGTAGCATAGCAACGCATTAGCTAAGCCACCTGTGTGTATCCCTCCATTGATTATATTCTCAGAGAGCTGAGTAAATCATGAATGGCCTGAAACAAACTGAATCGTGAGTGTAGTAAGTTATAAAACGCATGCGCATCGAAAGAATGACACATAACTAAAAGAAAGAAAAAGATGCGTGATCGATCGATCGAACTCTTTCCGTTTGCCCATTCCTATCTTCCCTAGCATGCGCTTCTCCTTTGATTTAGTTTAGTTTATTTAATTATATTAGCGTCCATTAAATTCCAGTATAACAACAAATTCTGTTTTCTTTCTGGTGTGTGTCAGGTTGCTGCTTTTTGACGTGAAAACGTTTTTCCGCTCGTTGCAGTGATAGTCGGTCGAACTTTCTTGTGTGACAAAATACCGTCAGATTTGAATCGCTAATAACTACGGGACTAATAATGAGAAAAGAATGGTTGACCACACATATGGTAAGAGTTTGTCGCACAGTATTTGCTTTGCCTGTGACGTCATCGTATCACTCTAGGCGCAAGCGCGTGAATGTTATGAATTAGCCTTATGTAAAGTTATAAATAAGTGCAGCGTGGAAACGCGTTTAGCTACGAGGTTGATTCTGGTGTCATTTTAAAAAGATTGAGGAGTATTACTAGTGTCCAAAGTGAGACATTAAAATATTTATCAGAATATAAGTAAAAATCGGTATTATTAAATTTAAAATTTCAAACCCCGCATGTTTTTTTATTATAACGTGCAGAGTTTTCTTTCGAATTCTACGAAACTTACAAAATACTTGACAATACGTAAAAGAAACATTGTATTAAAACTTGAATTCAAAAATTTGAATATTACTGGAAATTTGAGCACTTGCAGTAAATAATGTTTTACTGCGCATACGCGAAATGCAGTTCTATATACTGTAAACAGATATCGCCATCAAAAGCTACTCTAAATAAAACATAAGAAAGGCGAAGTTCGGTTCCACGCCATAGATTTTTCGTAAAATCGTCGGGATAAAATCATAAAACAAGTGTTTCGTATTAATATGTAATTTAATTATCAATCTCTTTAATACATTTTTTTTCACAGAGTAGTATAATGGTTACATAATAGATAAATCACAAGCTACCACAGACCCTTGCTACATGCGAAAAACTTGTGACTTATCTATTCTGTAACCATGTATATCATTTTCTTCTTATGGTTGGGAAGAGAGTTTTACAGGGGTAAGTGTGGGATGACTGACAGCAGCCAGGTCTGGACTCCTAACCTTGGCGACAAACTTGGCGACCATTTTGGCGACTTGGCAACAAATCGATGATTCCAGAAAATGCGACCCTTTTCTCGATATCTCTATTAGGAAAGAAAACACGCTTGAATATACGAGAAGACTCCATGTGACGTCACGGCCTGTCGGGGAGAGTATATAAGGGTCGGTCTTGGATAAGGGAGAGGTGAGTGTTGATCCAGTGGAACAACTTTGGAGTTTCGTCTGCAGTGCGAGCTAGGAAGCCGGTGAGCTGAGCGCTATTGAAAGTGCTGTTATTCTTGTTATTAATAATTTGCTGACTGTTTGTGTTGCTAAAGCTCGAAGTGCTGAACTGTTACTACCTGTGAATTGCTGTCTGTTTACGTTGCTAATCTGTGCAAGATCTATAATTTCCTTTTCCTGTGCTATGTGTTTTCCTGCACATTGTGAATACACCCTCATTCTTCATTATCCTGCGTGTTGGACTGTTTACACCATACACCCACAGAAAGATTTTTGTAACAGTTATTGTAATCATCAAAAAATTCGAACTCGAGATTTTGACGAATCTCCACGTTTTAGACCTCCCCGAGTCCAAAAAACGCAATTTTGGAATTATGTGTGTCTATGAACTCAATAACTATTAAAGCTACTGGGATGACATTTGGTATGTGGTCTTTACACCTAATTTTTAGGTTTCTATCAAATTTTGGACAAAATCCGTCCGCGGGGAGTCTGTCTGCCTGTATGTCCGTGTTAATGTGAACGCGATAACTCACAAACTTAAATAGCTAGGTGGATAAAATTTGGTACACATTTTTATCATCAGGAATGTAGGTCTGTGTCAAGCTTTGGACCAAATCTGTCAAAGAGTTGATTGTCTGTCTGTCTGTACAATCGCATAATTTGAACACAATAACTTCTTCAAAAAATTACTTTGGTAAATAAATTCTGTTATGTGGCCTTCTTACCTTAATGGTAGATTTGTATCCAATTTTTGTGACAATCGTTTGAAAAAGGGCGTTCAAATTGCAAATTTCGTTTTCTTTATCTGACACCCAGCCCTATTGGTAACCACCCCTGCTTCTAATTCCACTTCCGCGTTGGACGACCTTCGAAAATCGTGGTATGACGTTTCGCTTATTTTTTTCTCCTCTGTGTTAGGGGTTCTTTATTGTTTTACTGTCTATTAGCTTATTTTTTTCTCTACATGTGTTAGGAGTATAAGAGAAAGTTTAGGGAGACCACTCCCGCTGGTCTGACTTGTTCTTTCTTCACGTTTCTTTCACGTTTGCAAAGATGGAATATCATAATCTATTTTTCACCCTCTTCCTGATACACTAGGAATTCGAAATTTCGTACACTTGTGTGTTCTCGTTGCCAATGCAGTATTTTAATACCCTCAGAATATAACTATGATTGAATCCATTAATTTAATTTACTTTTGAGCACTTATCAGAGGATGAATTTGAGAAAAATACGTTGCAGGATTCCGTAGTATAATTTAGTTACATCATCGTCCCATATTTAAGCGACACTAGGGCTATTTCGAACTGACCTCGTAATTTTGATCAGTGGTTTGGTGCTCAGTGTCGTCCTCGTCATCTGACCTAAAGCCACCCTGAATACCTATAACTACTAGAGTCACCTCATCGGTTTTAAACGGGCACAGGGTGGATAAAGCATTAACACCACAATCAGCGCCGGCCCCCCCCCCCCCAACCAAAAGCTCGAACCACTTTATAGAAAAACAAAATTTATAAAGCAATTTACAATTTCCAGAAATGTGCAGCATTTAAAATGAAGAATATCAATAATAAATGAATCTCTACTAATAATAAAGGAGAATGTGTCTGTTTGTCCGTGTGTGTGTTTGCGCTCTACAGGGCAGACCGCCGGACTTACAGCGACGAAAGTTGGCACAAACATACTTTGGAGGGTGGGAATGTGCACCTCGGAGCCCTTTTTTGAAATTTTAATTAGAATTTTAGTTAATTAAAAATTAAGCGAAAATTTGGCGTTTTTCCTCAATAACTTCCGAATAAATTACGGCACAAAAATCATTTTTTCACTATCTGAAAGTGCAAACAATTACCTTTTCAATGATATCAATTAAATTGACGTGTAATTTTTCTCTAATTTTAACAGCCTTTGAAAAATAATTTTTGGCATAATTTACAATAATACTTTTCATAGTTGCAACGCAATTCAAACCGTTTTCATTGTTTAAACAAATATTTAATTGCGTGATTCTCTTTTATTACTGAAATTTGAAGTAATATCTTAATACATTTTGTTTTCATATTATATTTCATTAAAATCTTTATGGAATCTGTAAACCAAGCTCTCTGAGATACTACGTATTTTGCAAGAGAAATAAGAAAGTGGAGATGGCGCCGGCAACGTGCAATAAGATGTTACATGGCATGGTTCAGTTATTTGACTCCATATTTCGGGCATTTAAGTAGATAATGAACAGAACAGATTCAAGGCCATTCACAACCAGAATCTGAAGTTCGAAATTACGTTGTTAAAGCAGCCGTGAATATAAAATGATACAAGATTCAATTGAAATCATATTCTGGCGCACAAGCTGGTGGCCGTAAGCGGCTTGTAATAAAAGAAACTTAAACACTATCAAAACAACAACCTATACATAATATAAGCAAGCTGTTTCACAATATCAGTCTTATTTTTAAAAAACAAGTGTTCAGTGTATAAAAGTTATTTTTTTCACTATTCAGTCTGTAACATAATCAGATCAAACTACAATAATTAGTTGTTGGCACTAGAAAATATATTTGTTGCCACTATGAATTTCACTTTAACAATTAGTTGTTCCCACTAGAAACATTAGTTGTTGCCATTATGAACTACGCTTGATCATTTAGTTGTTGCCACTAGAGTCATTAGTTGTTGCCTCTATGAATTTGGTTTGAACAGGAATTCATATTCATGATTATGTTTGATG